>JAJOOD010001465.1:0-55846 GCA_029582525.1 Solanum tacnaense
ACGGATTTTGAGATATATGGAAATTACAATTATAGGTGTTTCCGAAGCACATTTTCGGGCATTTTTGGGGTCGTTTCAAGTATGCATTATGTTGTGTTGAAGACAATGCTTGTAATTGTGACTATATTCTATATGTTATGATGAATTGTGCATGACTTGTTTTAAGGATTTTCTTGTATGGCTTCCGTACTTGGTACATTTTGTGCTAACCCATATTTCTACATTTTTTATACATTGTAGGCTTTGGAGATATTGGATTCCATCCTCATGGCTAGGACCTTTGTAGATCAAGGAGAAGAAAATTGGTGAGTACTCATAGTTATCGAGGACTTGACCACATGTCCATTTTATGTCGTTCTTTTACCTTTTAGATTTTTGTAAGGGCCATGTCCCTAAGATTGTATTAAAGTGTTTTAATTATATGTTATAGATGGTTTGAGACATAGTGTCATAGACTTTCTCACATTTTTATAAAGACTTTGATTGCAAAGAAAAGTTTTAAATTTTCCTCATTTTGCCTATGTTCTTATGTCATGATATGCTAAGGGCTTGTATAAGACCCCTACGGGTCAAGTACGTCATGTTACGACTAGGGGTTTCTCTCGGGTCATGACAACTTTTCTTATTCGGAAGATCGTTGTTTCACCTTTAGCTTGCCTTTGTTTTGCTTCAGGATTCAAGTGATTGAACCTCACATGGTGAACTCGATCGAGTCAGTCATTCATATTCGGGGGATTGCCGATTACCACCTTGTTTGCCCTTCTAGCTTTCATTTTTACTTAGTAGTCTCTCACCTTCGGCGAATGTACGTCTAGCTCGTCCAATTAACTTTGATGAATAACCATTTTAATTTTAGTCTACTGATCTAACTTTAATATTTTCAATTATACACACTGTCAACCTGGTCGAGATCTGGCCTATTGTGTTATTTACCAATTTTGTAAGGCTACTACCATTTGGAATTTGTACTCCTTTCAAAGTTTTCGGCCTCTTTTTCGTTTATTTATCCTTGCCTTGTCCTTTAGACTCCATAGCTTCAAAAGATCAAAATATCATCAGAATAGGACATAATAACGCATTGAAGACACTAATTTTTTAACTAAAAAAAGCCTCAAATGAGTTGAAATCTATCACTCATCAATTAGCTAGTTTATTGTGTTGTGTAACTTACATATATGTTCATTAGTGTATTATATTAACCCTTTTGGATTTAATTTATTAACGTTGTTATTATAAAAATTGGTGGCACCAATTTGATACGCTCAACTTACACCTCCCTAAAGAAGTATAAGCGATCGTTATAAAATAAAGAACCCAACTTGTAGGTTGGGGTCGATCCCATGAGGAATATGGTTCAGACTTCAGCTTAATTCATGATTATATTCGTTTAGTCAAACTATTTCCAAGATAAGTAATTAAAGAGGGGGTGGATTTCTGTAAGCAAATACTGATTGTTGTTTAAGTAACAAGTTAGCAAGATTCAAACCTTGAGTTATCAATAAGAGAGAGAAACTAAGGTGTATGTGTTCCCCATAAGCTCTTAACACGGTAATCCTAATAATAATAATCATTTCCTAGTGTTTTACATGCAAAGTTTGTAAGATATGCATCCCTAAGTGATTGGTCCTTCAAATAGGGAATTTCACTTAGCACCTTGGTCCGGCTACATGTGTATAATTTACTAACCCTTACATTTACCTCATATTAGACATCACATCAATGTATGGCTTAGTTTTCACCGTCGCACCAATTGACATTAGACTATTAGATAGTATCACACTAACACTCTGTTGATAATTCTTTCCTTACTAACTACCTCCTTGGTCCGACAAGTAGCAACAAGGCGAGTTCTAACGCGTGCACCCGTTAAAAAGACTTCTAAACGAAAGAATTACCAATACATGCATCAACATTAGTAAAAAATTACTTAGTTATTATTCATACGTTGTTAATTGCTCATGGTTCCCACAACCCTTGTAGTGGGTTTAACTATTCATGCTTGAAAGACAACAATTCATGTTTTGATAATAAGAATTCATGACTTAAATTTAGAGCAGAAGAAACCTGAAATCTCATTGAATTTCGAAGAAAAAATCTTATAAAACGAAATCCGGAAATCAAATTGCCAAAGTTTGCAAGTTAATTCCAAGAAAATATCAAGAACTAAATGTAAACAATAATGTCTAACCTCCAAAAACGAGGTTTACATATCCTATTTATAGAAACATCTCCTAAACAAAAAGGAATCAAAATAAGGAAATAAACTTCTGGGACGCGGGTTTGATTGAAGATTCGACCTACGGACCGTGGGTCGACCTACGGTCTGTAGGTACACTCCGTTGGTCAGCACTTAGACTTTTTCTTTAGAAGCCTAGAACCATCATTCTTTGATCAGCATCAACGGACGTGCAGGACGGATCGTAGGTTGACCTACGGTCCGTGGTTCCTCTTCCATGGCTCCACACTTGGTCAGACTTCCCTAATTCTTCTATCTACGCCTACACATCGATGGACCGTCATACAACCTACGGTCCGTAGGTTCCTTCATGGGTGGCCACTTCTGCAGAATTTTTAGCTATCATCTCACTCAATCGCGTCCAAGCCTATTTCCTGCAAACATGACACAAAAACATTATTTCCAATACAAAATGGCCCTAGAGACAGACAACTCTTAAGTGAAACGTATCAAAAATACCGTAAACTCACGGTATATCAACACCGTCAACTTAAACATGTTGTTTATCCAAAGCGACACACTAACACTCTAAACGACACTTGTGTAGAAGTAGATATACAAAGTCAACAATCACCTGGCTATTTCAACCCATTCCATCTTCTTTGTGAAAATCCATTTTTTATTAGACTCAACAAGCTAACTTATGTGGATCAAGATATGACAAAGATCGACCAATAGATACCACAACATACGCTTTTCACAATCACCAAGGTACCAACTTTCTGACAATGTAACTAGTGCCCTCACTTCAAACGAAATTCTTTTCACACAGAAGAGATGAATTTTGAGCTTTCAGATTCATTCAACACTCACGCTCATAAGTGACTTCAAGTACAACTAGTGCTCAATAGCATAGGGTTGCCCTTATTTTCACTGCTTAGACTCTCCAAAGTAGTTGCTAGGATCACGATAGGACTTTCTTAGCTTGTAACGCAGGCTCAGGGTCAGGTGTGGTACATTTGGGTACTTTTTAGTGACTTTCTTCCCTCCTTTGACATTATATTGGCTTCTTACCTCTTTTCTCAATCTATTTTTGACATCTTTTCATCTTAGTTTCTTTCCCTCGACTCTTTTCAACATGGATGTGACTTTTTACTTTGTGGCTCTTATTTTTCACTTTCTTCTTCTTCTTTCACTTTATTTTTCTTTCTTTCTTTCATCACTTTTATTTATCATCTTTTTGCTTCTTTTGCACAAAGTCACATCCTCTTATATCTTTTGTTTTTCTCTTTTCAACACAAAACTCTTTTCATACTTTTTTTTTCTCTTTCGGCTACCTCTTTCATAGCCACCCTCAACTTATGGATTTTGCATTAGTTGAGGTGCATAATATCCGATGTAGGACCAGAGCCAAGATTAAGGTAACTTTTGAATTAGCCACCCTCAACTTAGGGTTTTGGCCTAAGTCAAGGTGCACATGTCCAAGGAGGGACCAAGGCAAAGACAATTATTTTAGGGAGGGTGAGTTAGGTGAATTAAAAGAAATGGTCTATTTAAGGGTCAATCATTTGGATCAAAGGGAACTTTGATTTCATTTGGTTGGATTATTTTAGGCTTAAGTGGACTAATTTGAACAATGGCCTATGATCACTTCCCAACTTCTAGCCTAGATCATCTTAGAAGGACCAATGGGGCAAGTTCTAGATTGGAACAAACTGTCGAAACATTCAACTTTTCCCACACACTCTTGGCACATTGCTTCATTTTCAGATTACCAAGTTCAAGTTTTAGCTTAAGTCATGAGGTCAAATCGGTTCCTTATCATGTCACATTGAGATCCAACAAATTCAACTCATCAAGACTATCGATCTTAGCACATTTCAAAAAATTTGGACAGGGATTATTTTTTTCATGCTTTTAATGCTATCAGGCTTTCATTTTTCTACTTACTCCTGCACATACATTCCTAAACATGCCGGTTCAATAGAAATTAAAATAGTCTCTTGGGGAAAAAGAACACAGGCAAGAAAACCCCAAGAGATGATTATGAGTTGGGTTACTCAAACATCACCTTATCACTCCCAATCTGTTTACCCGACCCCCAAAAATTAAAGTGCAATTGTCCCTAATGCACAAAAATTATAAAGCAAAGGATCGGGTAAAGCAAACCCGATCAACACTTGAACCGCCGTCAATAGCGCTCCCATCTACCATCTCAGCACCATCAATAGTGCCCACACTGCTAGATGAGCTAACACATATATCCCTAGTCTGCTGCTCTCTCATCTCCTCGTCAACTATGGCCCTCCGAGCCACCTCAGTCTGCTGGCGCTCCCTCTTTCTCGCTCTCTCAGCCTCAGTGTCATCAGAAGTACGATCGGAGTGAGGGAACTTCCCAGTAGCATGGCAAGAATCTGGCGGCGACATACCATCTCCGAATAGGACACTCAGCACCATATCATCAATCGTTGTCATAAGGGCAGACTCAAGCTCAGTCTCTGGGGGAGTAAGAAGTACAGTGACATCAGCATGGAGGCTCTCTATCTCCTTCTTGAGGGTGGTCACATCAATAGTCGGGATCAGCCTTTCCAGGACTTGCAATTCAAAGGCATCCATGCACTGATAAATGACATGGATCTTCTGGTCCATCGCATGCTCCATCCACTGTTCAAACCTAGCCTCAGACTCCACTATAGCACGCTGCATCCATGGCCTCACATGATGAAGCAGGGTGGCCATTTGTGCTTCTAGCCTCTGTACTCGAGCTAGAGGGATGGCGGTGGAACCGGAAGAATGACTGGCTCTGGATGAGCTAGGGGCCTGACTAGAGGCTGGAGACGGAGGAGCTTGAGTGTCTGTTGTAGTGGGTGGAGGGGCAGTGTCATCATTCTCCATCCGCTCCACATCTTCTACAAGATCATCGCCCAATGGTGGCACCTCAACTTGTGGCTCCCTGCTAGGTGTAGCTGGATTGGCCTCATCCCGAATAAGGCCTATATCAAGAGTTTTGGTTGCGTGAATGTAAAGACTCGGAAAATGATAAGTAAAACTAGAGCCTAACGTCCTTGTGTAGAGTTTGCTATGAGGGTTTCATGTTGTGTAATGTTGCCTTGTTTGAAGGAGTTTAGTGAGTCAACATCAAGGCACGAGTTAGACTCCATGATAAAAGGACTTTGGAGTTGGTTTAGGTGTGCAAGGGCAACGGCCAAGACCAAGGGGCCAAAGCCCTAGCCAAAGGGCCAAGGCTGCCCAACCTTGGCCAAGTCTAAGTCATGACCACGACCACTTTCAAGTCTAGTGGTGTGGACCACGGTCCATGAAGTGGTCCGTGAAGATGACTTAGCCACTTGGGAGGCAAGGCAGTTTGGCCAAGCTCCTGCCCAAGTCCACGACCACTTTCACGGCCAGTGGTGTGGACAACGGTCCGTGAAGTGGTCCGTGGAGGTGCCTTAGCCTTTTGAAGTTTGGAAATCTCAAGGGGAGCTACTGCCCAAGGACCACGGGCACTTTCACAGGCCATGGTCCTCCTTCACGGTCCGTAGAAGTGTCGTTGGTGCCTGACGTGGCTGCCAAAAATAAGGGGTTTTAAGTAATTTTGTTTTAATGTTTTAATATGTGGGGTTTATTTTAAATGGTTTATATCATAAATATAAATAGTTTTAAGTCCTAAAGCACTTCATTTACTCCTTATTTCAAAACACCCAAATCAAAACCCCCAAAGTTCTTCTCTCTAAATCCAGGAAGAAGAAGAAATGGGAGCTAGGGTTTGGATTCAAAGATTTCTTCATCAAAATTTCGTGTAGAATCTTAGTTAAAAGGTATGGTGATCCTTCATCTAGGGTTAGTCTTCACCCTAGAGTCAATTTCAACTAAGTTTTCAAAGATTCAAAGTTCATGAAATTTCAAGGGTTTTACTCAATCTCATGGGTTCTTCCATTTTACCGATTTTAAAGGTTTTCTAAGGTCATATTATGATTATATTTATGTTTAATTGATGATTTAAGATGATTTTACTCCTTGAACCCATGATTCCTCTCAATTCTAAATTATGACTTATGAAGTGGGTTTGATGATTATGAATGGGTGATGTTGTATTTATGCTTAGATTGATTTATATTATTGAATTGGATCATTGTCTATGATTAATTATGGTGAATTATTCGTGAATTGAGAAGGTGTGATTATAGCCTTGAAAGGGCAAATTTGACCTAATTGTTGTTGTAGTAGAATTGTGTAAAGATGTTGATCCACTTGAAAGGTGGAGGTGCTTAATTGCTTTATATATTGTGATCATGTCCTTGAAGGCATAGTTGGATTAATTGAAGTAATATCTTGATATTGTTCTTTGAGTGTATAATGTGAAGGATTTACATGTGGTTTCAAATGTTGAAATGTGAAGAGCTCCTTGTATAGTGAATATATCTTGACTTGATGAATATGAATCGATAGGCTATGGCATTCTTTTCGTATGTGAGTGATGAATGTGTCTTGACTTGATGGCTTCGAATTGATAGGCTTTAGGCATTCTTTTCATAATTGATCTAATGTAATAAAGACTCTAGAATCGATAGGCTAGTAGCATTCCTTTCTTAATGAGTCAATGTACCATGAATCGATAGGCTAGTAGCACTCCTTTCATGAGTATAAGAATATTATGAGGGGTCATGAATCGATAGGCTAGTTGCATTCCTTTCATGTAGATATGTACCATGGATCAATAGGCTTAAGGTATTCCTTCCTTGGTAATGATATATCATGGGTCGATAGGCCTATGGAATTCCTCCCTAGTGAATGTAATGTGAATGACCTAATCTATGGGAATGTAGGCTAAGCACCGAGTGGATAGGGTTAGATGGAAACTCTCCCGATCTTAGGTTAGAGTTCCAAACAATATCTTCCTATCCCATAACTATGTGCCCGCATAGGATGTTAGCCAGTGGATCCAATGTGCATCCAAGCTAATATTATCATTTTACCTTAGGCAAGTGGAACACCTCTTTACGATGTGGGGCAATATGACACCGGATTCCATGTCTAGCTTGCATGGTCTATGTCGATTAAAAGCTTATTCCCATCATGTGAGATGTGCATTGTTGTTTCTTGATAGGTTCTACAAAGTGTAGGTAGTAATATGGGATGCTATCTATACACTGCACGAGTAGGCTTTGATAGGGTCATGGTGAGTTCTCTAAGTCTATATGACTATGTATGAAAATCCTCTAAATCATGTAATTGATGAATGTTGGCTTATTGCGTAAATGAAATGATGAATTAGTAGCTTATATTGATGAAATGAGTTGCTTAGCAAGATATTTTGAAATAGAAAGGTTCTTGTCTATTGTAGTCTTGAGGAACATCTAGGTATGTATGAAGAGGTTGTATGGGCGGCCACTTCATGTCTTACTTAGGTGTGTCTTAGGGTGACTTTAGATAGAGGTCTTAAGACGATGAAATGACTTACATGATGAATATGTTTATGTGATATATGTTTGTTCTAGTTGAGCATGATTACTTGTAATGTGAAGCATGATTAATGTTAAGTTCACTTTTGGTGACCTTAAGGTGGTACCTTGGTGTGGGTGGTGGTATGGGACGCTACCCATACATTGCACAAGGTATAACTTGAGGTGGAGGTTCAAGATAAAGGTAAAGGATTGTACGTGTTTTTGCTCAAATGTGGTAAGGTGACTTGTATGTTGGTTGTGACTTATATTATGCCTCTTTATAAATGTTCATGAAATTTTACTAAAATGGCATAAAGCATGACTTTCAATGAAAATGTCCCTTTTAAAGCATGTTTTTGCATGGTCATCATACCTAGTACATTTTGTGTGCTAACCCATATTCTCTTATTTTTACTACAAGTGTAGGTTCCGGCAAGTGACTAATCCTAGCTTGAGTTGAAGTGCTTGGGTAGAGTTTTCCTCCAAGTCTTGGTATGTCCTCATGGATTCGAGGACAAGAATTCTTATGTTTCCTTTTATTCATGTAATAGACATTTAGTAGTTTTCGATTGTAAGGGTCGTGTCCCTAGTATGTTTTGAGATTGTGTCTAAGATGGCCATGTGAGACTTGCACTTCCGCTATGTCTTTTTAAAAATTGTTTGAGAAGGTTTTTAATCGTATGGTTTTATTAAAGAAATTTTTTAAATTCCGTACTATTTTCATGTTTCTAATGCAATGAATGACTATGTGTCTTGTATAAGAACCCTTCGGGCTCGAGTACACCGATAACGTCTAGGGCTGCTCTCGGGGCGTTACAGTGAAGGAAATCATCACAATGCCATACTGGTACAACAGAGTCCCTACAAAGCTGGAAGATGAGGCAGGGAAATTGAAAAGTGGTGGAGGCCATAAAGGACCTCTCATTGATCACTACAATCAGGATGCGGCCGAAATCTATCTCCAAACCGGCAACAATAGCTGCAACCATCACCGCACGATCCCATGTGAGCACATTATCTGCCTGAGTATGGGACACATGGTAACACACTAGTAACAAGAAAAATTTAGCGGCAAAGGTCAAGGTCGCCTTCTTAATACCCAAACTCGGTGTTTGGACCCACTCGGCATGCTCTCCATCAGTAGAAAAATGTTGGGCCAGCCATCTCACAAGGACCTCCCACTTCTTGACATCCCGCTGAAATGCTCTGCTCTGAATAACGCTCATCCGGTAGTCAAACTCTACTGTATTGATGGGCAGAGTCTAGTCTGGGCCATAGATAAACCTACGGAGGGTGGTCTCAGAGATATCCACAAAAAACCCGGAACTAATGTAGCCTCAAGTGGATGGTGATCTGCGGGCTTGGCCTTCTTGGAGATGGAGCCTCTAATGGTGGCGGTATAGGAGGCGTAGAACTCCTTACTATCTCCTTGATGTACGAGCCTGGGCATCATACCATCCACTCACACCTATGTCTACGAAATAACCCCTGAATGACTGGAGCAGTGTGGAGGCTGCCTGTGAGAACCTGACGCTCATTGGTGACTAGTCGAGCAATCCTATCATTCTCATTCAATACACGGGCATCTCCATTTAACTGAAACTGGCCCTCCACACACCATAGTTTAGGCTCCTCAGCAACTGGTGTAGGCTCGGTACTGGGGGTACTGGAATGTCACTATTAGCCTCTGAGGATGAGGCAGTGATGCTATTAGAACTGGAGCTGGATGCGGACTCAGAGACAACTGGTGTCCCGATCAGTGTGGCCCCCTTATCAGACTGGGAGCAGTGACCATATCGGGAACCACCAGCTGGGCTCGGTTCCTCGTAGTGCGAGGAGCGGTAAGGGAGGTCCTAGTGTTGGGAGAAATATAGTCGGTGTCCTCTGTTTCCTCCGCAATGATCAAACGTCGCGAGAGAGCGACTGACTTCGATTTACTCTTTGCTGCATAAGTCAGAACATGCTTGGGGGCCATCGTACTTGTAGAAGCTTTGTTAGTACCAAAACAAGCAAATAAAACACTTGGAAGAATTTTAGAATAAGAAATGAATCAAAATGAAAAACAAAAAAAATTCTAGGCAGTAGCTGAACTGCCGACCCACAGTAGCTACCTATAGTCTGTGGGTTGACTTATGGTCCATAGGTCCCCTCCGTATGTTAGAGTACCCCAAATAAGGTCTCTGATTTGGGAACCACGGATGTACAGATCGGTCTGTCGATGGAACGATGGACCGTAGTCCACACCGTGGTTCAAAATTGAGCAAAAATATTGTGTGCTTCTGGCCCACAGACTCGACCTATGGTCCGTAGAATTACCTAAGATCCGCAGACGGGGTCTCATGGGTCAGTCTGTTCCAGTTTTCAGATGGTTCACTGCTTTCAAGCCTTTTGAATCACCAATTTTACACAACTTAGGCTTATACATGCATTTCAACAAATAATATGGTAGTTAATCATCCTTAGGGTTCTAATTTTACAGGTTTTCACAATTTATCACACCTATACTCATGAACTCTAAGTCAAAACTTCCAGTTCAGCCTATTAACTTGAATTATTCAGTTTTTAAGTAATTACACACTCACATACAATGATACCAAGGGTGTTCTAGCATACAATTTGACATTCAAACATGACATTTACAACCCAAGGTCAAGTACCAACTTTGTGACTTCATTATACCAACTATAAATCGTGAATTCAAAGTAAGGGCGAAGTCGTTTACCTTTCAAGTAATCGAAGTGGTGAGTGTGATGCAATAAAATTCTAGACCCTCTTTGTAAGCCTTTGACACTGAACCCGGACTGTGGAATCATTGGGGAATGACATGGGTGATTAGGGAGAGAAAAGGATGATTTGGGAATTTGTGGAAGTGAATGGGGAATGATATGGAGTTATAGGAGTGATTAAAGAGATTTAGAGGGTTGAAAAATGCTTGGGGGGATTTAGATTGACGTTGGAAATGTTTTGAATTAAAATGGTTTTATTTAAAGGGGGTTCGGGACGGGTTGGCAGAACACTAGTTTTATGAGACCCTGTCTACGGTGCGTGGGTGGACCTACGGACCGTATGTTAGGTCCGTAGGTCACTCTGAAACTTAGAATAATTAGGAAACTTACCTGGGGTCTACGGACGCCATTCACGGTCAGTGGATGAACCCACAGTCCGTCGATGGGGTCCGTAGACCTCTGCACAACTGTATTTTAGTAGATTTTGCCTTTCTCCCATGCACACGTAGCAACCATTAGGACTTTCTTTTTACATTTTTTGGACACTTTTTAGACACGGACCCTATTCTATATCTTGCCAACACTAATACAAAAATAAAACACCTATCTAAAGAGTTATAGAAAATAAAAATAAAAGAAGAAACTCCTAAATCGAAAAGAAAAACCTATAGTTGGCTAGATTGTACATCTTGGGTTGCCTCCCAAGCAGCGCTTGATTTAACATTGCGGCACGACGCATGCCCCT
Organism: Solanum tacnaense; assembly: GCA_029582525.1. Classification (NCBI taxonomy): domain Eukaryota; kingdom Viridiplantae; phylum Streptophyta; class Magnoliopsida; order Solanales; family Solanaceae; genus Solanum; species Solanum tacnaense. The sequence continues at coordinate 11,092 of JAJOOD010001465.1, forward strand.
AGATTACTTAGACTTCATCAAGGTAATAGGCCTCAATCACTTCTTGTATACTCTCAAACTTCCCCATGTAGACTTTGATCCATTGCCCATTCACCTTGAACCTAGTTCCCTTCTTGTTCTGGAGCTCGACAGCTCCATGTGGAAACACTTGACTGACTTTGAATGGCCCGATCCACTTGGACTTGAGTTGCCAGGAAACAAGCACAACCTTGAGTATAGAATCACCAGATCACCCACAACAAATTCACGGTTTTCAATCTTTTGATCATGATACTTCTTTATCTTCTCCTTGTACAAGGTTGAACTTTCATAAGCTTTTAGGAAAAACTCATAAAGATCATTCATGTCACTCACTCTTTAACTCGATGCGGCACCCCAATCCAAATTAAACTTCTTTAGCGCCTACAAAGCCCTATGTTGTAGCTCTGCCGGCAAATGGCACGACTTCACGTATACAAGTTGGTTGGGGGACATACCTATGGGAGTCTTGAATGCTGTGTGATAGGCCCATAGATCATCATCAAGCCTTCTTGACCAACCAGTTTTATTTGCATTCACACTCTTTGCAAAGATTTGCTTTATCTCTCTGTTTGACACTTCAACTTGCCCACTAGACTGCGGATGGTAAGGAGTGGCTATATTGTGACGGATTCCATATTTCTCTAGCAACGCCTTAAAAAACATATTACAAAAGTGGGAACCTCCATCACTGATAATCGCCCTAGGTGTACCAAATCTGGAGAAGATACTCTTTTTCAGGAATGTTGGTGACACTTTTCCCTTCATTGTTTGAAAGCGCAATTGCTTCCACCTATTTCGACACATAATAAAAAGCAACAAGAATATATTTCATCTCATGTGAACTCACAAATGGATCCATAAAGTTAAGGCCCCATACATCAAACAACTCAATCACCAATATCGAATTCATAGGTAGCTCTTGACTCTTTGAAATTCCTCCTTATCTTTGGGAACGATCACAAAACTTGGCGCATCTTGGTGTATGGTAGGCCAGTAATACCCACACTACATGATTTTATGAGTAGTCCAAATACCACTATGATGCCCACCAACAAGATATGAATAACACGACTCTAGTATATTAATCATCTCAATTTCAGGCACATAATAACGAATAATCCCATCAGCACAAATATGGAACAAGTAAGCTCATCCCAAAAGAACTTCTTCACATCATGCACAAACTTTTTCCATTGGTGAAAAGACAAATCCGATGGAACCAGATCACTTGTCAAGTAGTTCGCAAAGTTTGTGAACCAAGGAATAAGATCATGAGAAGCAGCCAATACTTGTTCGTCTAGAAAAGCATCCTTAATTTTAGCCACATCTCCTAGCTTGAGCATAGCTTACTCCTCTAATTTGGACAAATGATCAGCAACACTGATTTTCTGTCCCCTTTCTATCTTTCACCTCAAAATCGAACTCTTGCAGCAAAAATACCCATCTAATCAACCTCAATTTTACATCCTTTTTTGCCATCAGATACCTCAATGCAGAATGGTCAGTATGCACAATGACCTCAGTACCAAGCAAGTAGGATCAAAATTTCTCAAATTGGAAAACTACAGCTAGGAGTTGTTCAGTCACCATATAGTTATTTTGAGCCACATTCAGAGCTTTGCTGGCATAGTAAATAGGATGAAGAATCTTCTCTCGACTCTGTCCCAATACCACACCAAGTGCCACATCACACATCACTTGAAATAGTTGCCCCCAATCTGGTGAAATAATGATAGTTGTGGAAACTAGCTTTGCTTTCAACTCTCCAAATTCTCTCAGACAAGCATCATCGAAATCAAACTTACACTCCTTTTCGAGCAATTTGCACAATGGGTGTGCAATTTTGGAGAAATCCTTGATAAACCTCATATAAATGCCTGCATGCCTAAGAAAACTTCTAACACTTTTAATAGAGTAGGTGGTGGAAGTTTTTCTATTACCTCGACTTTAGATCTATCAACCTCAATACCCTTCTTAGAAATCCGATGACCTAGAATGATCCCCTATTTCACAATGAAGTGGCACTTTTCCCTATTAAGCACAAAATTGCACTCTTCATAGTGTTTTAGTATCTCAGCCAAATTCATCAGACAACCATAAAACGAATCACTTACCATAGAGAAATCATCTAGAAATACCTCAATAGTGTCCTCTACCATATTTGAAAATATCAACATCATGCAACGGTTGAAGGTCGCCGTAGCATTACACAACCCAAATGACATCCGTTTGAAGGCGAAAGTCCCATACAGGCAAGTGAAGCTGGTCTTCTCTTTGTCTTCCAGAGCAATGGAGATCTGATTGTAGCCTGAATAACCATCAAGAAAGCAATATCAACCCTTGCCAGCAAGGCGGTCTAGCATCTCATCCATGAACGGCATAGGGAAGTGATCATTTTTTGTCCAAGCATTCAATTTCCGGTAGTCCATGCATACTCTTAATCCAGTCACTGGCCACATCGAAACAAGCTCTTTTTTCTCATTAGGAACCACAATAATGTCTAACTTCCAAAAATGAGGTTTACATACCCTATTTATAGAAAACCATGTCCTAAACAAAATAAGGGGATAAATTTCTGGGACGCGGCGTTGATCGACGACTCGACCGACGGACGATGGGTCGACCTACGGTCTGTAGGTCCTCTCTGTTGATCAACACTTGAACTTTTTCTTTAGAAGCCTGGAACCATTATTCTCTTATCAACATCAACGGATGTGCAAGACATACCGTAGGTTGACCTACGGTCCGTGGGTCCTCTTCTGTGGCTCCACACTTAGGATTTTCATCAGGTACTCGAACTTCAACTCTCTGAACACCTTCTACAGATGTACAGGATGGCCCGTACGTCGACCTACGGTCCGTGGATTACTTCCTGGTTCCACACTTGGTCAGACTTCCCTGGTGCTCCTATCTACCCTTACCCATCGACGGACCTTCATAGGACCTACGATATGTAGGTTCCTTTTTGGGTGGCCACTTCTGCAGAATATTTAGTTGTCATCTCAGTTAATCACGTTCAAGCCTATTTCCTGCAAACATGACACAAAAACATTATTTCCAATACAAAATGGCCCTAGACACACACAACTCTTAAGTGAAATGTATCAAAAATACCGTAAACTCACGGTATATCACAATGCCAGGATGGGACTTTTTAGAGTACAAGTGGAAGCATTTCATAGTTTATTTCTAAAGTCTGTTTAGTTACTTTTACTCGGTCGGTCCAACCTACTAAGTACATGTGGATTGTAATCACCCCTACTTCTGTTATCCGTTTGTGCAAATCCTAGTCTAGGTGATCCTTGTTGCGATTGATTGCATCTAGCAGTTATATCATTTTCAGACTTGTGGTAAGATCATGCTTTCCATAGTGTCATTGCCCTCCATCTATTACTGACAATCTTTAATATTCTTTTCAAAGATTTGAGATATATTTCAGTATCTTTATAGGTATTAGATATTCTTTACACGTATGATACCATATTTTAGGAAATTCATTATTGTTTTCGTAACGATTATGGAATGAGTCCCCTTTGGGAATCTCATATATGTTATCCATTCAGCTTACACGCCAATTTGGGGTCTTACAGAGTGTTTCATCATGAATCTAGTTTTTGCATCATGAAAATTTGGTATCAGAGCACAACGTTTACCGGTTCCATAAGTTCAAGAGTAGGATGTCTAGTAGAGTCTTGAAAATTGGTACATAGACGTTAATACTTATCTTTGAGAGGCTATAAGATAAATAGCAAGAGAAAATACTTTTCGTTGTTTTCTTTGGTGTAAATTATTCACATCAAGTGTTGCATACCTCTAATCTATTCTATCTACATAGATATCAAGGACTAGAGCTACTACCTCAAAGACAAAGGTTGTACTTGCTTTCTGACCCCTAGTTTATTTGTTAGGCAGGGGACTCATGGAGTTGGGAGTCGTTGCTGAGTGAAAGGAGAAGCACCTTCTTGAGGATGAGTAAGAGAGGTATAAAATAAGACCGTATATGAGCATGATGATATTACTCATCACTTAGATAAGGAAAGGGGATCAACCCAACCTCAGGTGTTTTCAGACTACATTCTAATGCTTCATGAGTTGATTGTCATGTTATTGGATAGATTGGATAGTGTCCTTAGTTCTGTTATCCGATTGTGTACTGCAGGTTATCTTATTATAGATGGTGTTAAATTACTAAATCAGGGGACTAGTGTGAGATTTAAGACTCCTGGTTTCTCTTCACTACCTTCTTTTGTTCCTCTATGATTTGTAGCTTAACCTATTTTTGCTAGTGCAGCCATCTCTGTTGCCAAGCAGAAGAGTTTTGAGAGATTTGTTAGATTGGAACCTCCTAACTTTGATAGTACAACTATAGAGAAGGATTATGATTTCTTGTCTCAGTTCCAAGACAAATTGTTGAACCATGTATCTTACAAGCTCATGGGTTGTCTTAACTCTTTTATCATTTTTTAGTAGTTACCAATGTGTAGTCGAGATTAATTCTTAATGGTATCCCCATGGGATCTCCCGCTTTGGGTTAGGAGTAGTTTACTAAGCTATTCCTTGAGAGGTTTGTCCCTTTCAACCTTGGAGATTAGCGCATGGATAAGTTTGATTGATTGGAATAAGGCTCCTTATCAGTTTCTAAGTGTGAAACTCATTTCCTTGAGTTGTCTTATTATGATATATCTAGTATTCCCACAAAGTTTAGGCATATTCTTAAGATAGTAAATGGGTTTTCCATTTATCTGTAGGAAGCCACAACCTCTCTTGGGTTATCATGTGTTACATTCTAAAGTATTAGTGATCATGCTAGGATTATTGAGAGTATACAACATGCTAGACAGGGTAGAGGTACCATGCGGTTTTATAACTAAGGTCAGTTTAGACGCAATTCATCAAAAGGTAGAGATTATCAAGGCTAGGGCTCACGGGGTTGTCACGATAGACTAATAAAGGATTCTATTTAGAGTATAGATGGTGTTAGTAGATCAAAGCCCAGTTAGACCGGTCAGGGTATGCATAGTGCATCTTCTAGTTAGACAGGATGTGAAGAATCTTCTGGCTACTGTCAACAAAGTTCTTTTCCCTGTAGTTGTTTTATTTGTGAAATGTTTTGGCACAAAGAAACAGATTACACATGTGTGATCCTTCTAGTGTCTAGGATAGATCTCAACCTACTCCTTCTATTCTAGATACGCTAACATTATGTACTTCATAGGGTGCTTGAGGTTGTGACCAAAGCACCAAGGGTAGATCTCAAAGAGCTCGAGGTAGTGCTCTTGGTGGCCATTAGAATAGTGGTAACCACCGATAGTTCTATGCTATATTGGGTAGATCCAAGGTTGAGGCTTAAGATGCAATGATCATGAGTACCGTCCCAGTCTATCATCGTTGTGCTACTTTATTATTTCAACAAGGGTTGACTTACTCTTTTATGTCTACATATATTTCTATAGGTATTTATTATCAATGTGTGTCCCTTATTGTACATATTAGTGTCTGAACCCATGTAGGTGATTCCTTAGTGGTAGATTGGGTGTACCAGGGGTCTGTTGAGACATTTTATGATAGTCAAGCTTAGGTAGACCTGATTTTACTTGATATGATTTATTTTGATGTGATATTGGGTATGGATTGGTTATCTCCCTTTCATGCGAACGTAGAATTTTATCCTAAGACATTTCATATCCATACCCTAGTTTACCTTGATTGATGTGGAGAGGTTTTCTGAGTTCATATCTGAATTGACTGTAGGATCACATCCATGAACTAGGCTGAATAGACTTAGTGCCTAGGGTAAGCTAATGAAATGGCGAATGACACTAGGCACTAAGTCTATTTCTATCTCTACTTACTAGATGACCCCATCAGAGTTGAAGGAATTGATGGCTCAATTGGAGGACTTATTGTAAAAAGGGTTTATTTGGCCTAGTTTATCATTGTGGATGCATTGATTATATTTGTGATGAAAAACAATAGTAGTAAGAAGATGTGAATAGCTTATTGGTAGTGGAATAAGGCTACGGTGAAGGATAAATATCCTCTTCCCGCATCGATGATTTATTTGAGCAGCTTCAGGCTATTATAAATTCAGAGTTCAAGATTCTAATATATCATAGACTACTTTCAAGACTCATTATAGGCATAATGAGTTTGTAGTCATGTACTTTGGATTGACTAATACCCCGACCACTTTTATGGAGTTTATGAATCAAGTATTTTGGGCTTATTTGGATTGCTTTGTGATTGTAGTTATTGATGATACCTTGGTTTATTCCAAAAATAAAACTTATCATGTTCATCACTTGACTACCGTACTTCAAAGATTGAGAGAGGAGTTCTATGTAAAATTCTCCAAGTGCAAATTTTGGCTTCAGTCTCTGGCGTTCTTGGGTCATGTGGTGACCAAGTAAGGTAATATGGTTGATTTGGCCAAGGTTGCGGCAGTGAGGGATTGGGTGAGACCTACTTCCCCTACAAAGATTTAATGTTACAATAGGTTAGTCGCCTATTATCATTGGTCAATTCCTAGTTTGTTTCCATCGCAGTTGTATTGACTAAGTTGAATCCGAAGACTTTGGTATTTTTGTGCCCCAATGAGTGTGAGGGGAGCATTCAAAAACACAAAGAGTCATTGACCACAACACCTATCTTAGAATTACCTAATGAGGCTGTGGACTTTTTGTTATTGTGTGATGCTTCAAGTGTTGGTTTAGGTAGTGTATTGATGCAAAATACGAGAGTCATAGCCTATGTGTCTTAACAGCTGAAGGTTCATGAGAATAACTACCCTACTCGTGATTTAGAGTTAGTGGAAAAGGTCTTTGTCTTGAAGTTATGAAGGGATTATCTAATTGTGTACATTGTGAGATCTTTACCGATCATAGTAGCCTTAAGTCTCTCTGTTCTTACCCTAATTTGAAGAGGAGACATGTAAACTAATTCAGTTGTTAAAGGACTATGATATCATAATTCTTTATCATCTCGGTTAGGAAAATATGGTAGCAGATCCTTTGATTTGGAAGGCACGCAATATAGGGAGCTTAACCTTTCTTTAGGTTAAGGAGACACCTTTGGCTTTAATAGTTAAGTCATTTGCTAGAAAATTGGTTAGACTTGATATTTGTGCACCTCACCGTGTTTTAGCCTTTGTTAAGGCTAGGTATACATTGATGGATCTGATTCGTGCCCACAAGTTTAAGGATGATAAGTTGAAATTGACTCGGGACAACGTATTTATTGTTGAATCTAAGTTGGAATCTCTTGATCCCGAGGGTTGGTGTTCGTATTTGTGTTCCTAGAATTAGTGGTTGGGTGCGTATGATATTAGAGGAGGCTCATTGTTCTAAATACTCTATTCATCTGGGAAAAAAAAATGTACCATGATTTGAAGCAACACTTTTGGTGGTGTGGTATGAGGAGAGACATTATGGACTTTGCGACCAAGTGTTTGAACTGTCATAGGGTGTAGTATGAGCATTGGAGACCTGTTGGTATGATGGAAAGGATGCCTATCCCTGAGTTGATGTGGAAGCACATTACTATGGACTTTGTGATGGGATTACCCTTGATGTTGGGTAAGTTTGATTTTGTTTGCGTTATTGTGGAACAGTTGACCAAGTTGGCTCATTTAATTCAGGTGTGGACTAACTATAATGAGGAGAAGTTTACAGGGATCTATATTTGTAACATTGTTCGGTTGCATGGAGTGCCCATAGTTCTATGGTGTATTATAGAGATGTGTTCACTTGTCATTTTCGAAGTTCTATGCATGAGCAGATGGGTACAAAACTTGAGTTGAGTACCACCCTCCATCCTTTGAACGATGGTTTATTAATGATCAACTACACCTCATATGATACTAGGTGTAAACGATCGTAATCTAGTATAAACCCAACAAGTCAGTTGGGGTCGATCCCACAGGGAGCGGTACAATTTTTATATCAATTATGAAGTTATAAACGCGATTTAAATGGTTGAAGGAAAAGAAATTATCGGAAACTCTTAGTTAAATCAAAAGGTTGACATAAATGTTAGGTGGGGGATTTTTATCTCAGTCAGCAATCACAACAATAACAATCGAAAAGAGTATGCAAATGAGTAAGAAGTACTTGGAGGAGTGACCGACCAATTGCCAATTCTCACTAAATAGGTGCTAGGTGATTACTAAAAGTTACTAAATCTCCATGGGTAGGATAGGCCTTAGATAAGATAATTTTCTCTCAAACAACTACCTCGCTTCAATTGAGTTCTTTCGAACCTTAAGAGGCTAAATACGAAAACCAACCCAAAACCTCACTACATCTACTCTGTCGAGCTTGATAGGTAGAACGGGACTTCATATTCACTCTCTCAAGCTCAACCCACAATAGCCCAATCACTACGAATGCTAATTTATCACCTACGTTTTACACCTCTCTCTCAAGCAGGCATAAAACACTAAACCACATTGAAATAAACATTCAAAACAACAATTTAAAAGTAGCAATAAATCATACCCCCTTCGAATTAGCACTACAATCAATAATTTCTAAAACCCACTCAACTAAATTAAGCAATTAATCAGATGGTCAAATCCCCAAGAATGGGGTTTTACCTAGTCATCATAAAAAGTAAAAATTCATTGACTATTACATGCTCCATAGCTGGGTATTAATTTCCAAAATATTAAAATGAATAAATCTTGCTTCAAATACAACACCCAACTCGAAATCTACTTGAGAAAATGCTTCAAAACCAACAAGAACAATTTTTCTGTTCTAAATCTCAGTTTTCACAATGTTTGGATGCCTTTTCTCTCTCAAAATTATCAATTTATACTGATCCAAAATTTGGCCTTTTTTGGGCCAATCAGCGAGGAAAGTCGGGATTCGCCGATCGGTCGGTGACTCACCAATCGACCCTGTCCATCGCCTTCTTGGTTCGTGTTTTCATCCAATATGCATTTTAACTTTAGGTGGTCTATATCAGGATCACCAATTGATTCCGCGATGCGCCCTTTGTTCCTTTGGATAGCCAATTTGCTTGCATCTTCACTGCTCATTCTGTAAGTTTCGGCAGTCTAACCTCTATTCGCCGATCCATTCGGTGATTCGCCAATAGGGAACACCATTCCCCCAAATTTCTCTCATCTCAGAAGTGGTGTACTGTAAAATTGGGTGGGCTAAAGAGCCACTAAGTGAACCGCCGAGCGGACTGGGCGATCACCGGGCTCACTCTTCTCCATTTCTTCAGCTTGTCTGTTCCTTTTTGTAGGTAGTGTCCTTGCGTTCTGAGCCTGTTATGCTGCAAATAAACACTCTAACATCAGTTTAAGCATAAATTAGGCATTTGAGGACACTTATCCTATCCAAACAGACCCCTAAATGAGTCAAAATATCGTACTCATCAACACCCTCAACTTAAACTTTTGCTTATCCTAAAGTAAAACTCAGGATCAATCAGTTCAACAAGGATTTCCACAAACAGTGTTGCATAAGACACAACATAAATAAACACAACAAGGTTCAAACTAATCATACAATGATCAATTGTGCACTCAAAGTTTCAAATTGTGACTCACCTTCATCAAGTGTACTCAAGCTCACAATGCTTTCTACAAATGCAAATTCCGGCCCAACAAAGGTATTTCAATGCCATCACAACAAAGATGATATCATATTCACATAAAATTTCTCAATAACTTAATGTTTCGGAATCACATACAATGCTCACACTCACAAAGATGAACACATGCATGACTTCACCCATAGGTTTACTCTTATTTCACAATGAACATTCGTTTCAGCTCACTCAAGATCACAAGGTGTCTTTTTAAGGTTTGTAACAGGGCCGAGTGTAAAGGTATGGTCATTTAGGCTTAGTGGCTTCTACCTTCGTGAAGTATGGCCTAAAAATCACTCTTTCTCCTTCTCTTTCACATTTAAACATATTTAAACTCCACCCCATTATTCAACTCAACATGAATCACTGGATACTCCATTATTCTTCATTCTTTTCATACCCTTTATTTCACAACTTTTTCTCATTTTTAGTTTTTTTTTTTGTTTTTCTTCTTTTCTTCTTCTTTCTTTAATTTTTTTATATGGAGGGTTTCCATATTCTTCAAAACTATCCATAAAAGGGGGAATCTTTATACTTTTTGACTTTTCTTCTTTTTCACCGCACCCCCAATTTAGGCTTTTGGCCTAAGATGGCTATTCAAACATACTAATACTTCATGAAGGTTATGGGTAAGGGATAAATAGGTTAAAGTTGCTCAAGTTTTATCCAAGAAAAGGATAGGCTCAAAGGGTGCCAAGCAAGGTTCAGAGATCTCAAAGGGTTTGCCAAAAAAAGGTATATTGTCAAATTGGTTTACTCTTCAAAATTCTTACCTAAGATCATTTTATTTGCTTGCATCACTCAATCAATCGGACCAATAGGGTAAATTCTAGGTATGATCAAGCACATTGTTCAAGGTTACCTCACCACACAAGGCATTCATACAATTATCAAGTAAGACTCCACACGTTATAGCTAGCGTGCAATGTTCATCACAAGAGACTTCATCGACAATTGGCTAGTCACAACAAGATGCTTAAAGTTCACATACTTTGTTTGCCTCATCGTTCAATTAAGTGCACTATTCAGGTCATCGATATTGACCACAACCGACACTTGAAAATGCAAGAGAACAACAAGCTACCACCCCACCAAAAGAAACCAACATTGTCCTCAATATAGTCAAAGAACCAACACAAACACTAAGTAAACAAAAGACAACAAAAATAATAAAAAAGGAGGCACTGGCACTAAACAAAAAGAGTAGGGTGAGAAGGAATCTTCACTAGGTGGCCATTTCGCGAAAGGTTGCAAATGTCGTCGAACCAATCGATGATCCACCTAACTGTATGCAACTCGCCGAAAAATCTAGACTGCTACCGTTCAAATTCTATAAGAAGGGTGATCGAGATCGGGTACGCCGAAAAGCATCGGCGCTTCGCCTAGTGTGCGTGAGACATCACCAAAATTTCCAGGACTTCGACCCTGCAGGATTGTGAAAATGGTGGAGAAAGTTGGGCTCGCCCAATCTTTTCGGTGAATCGTCGAGTCGTCAAAATAAATCGCCAAGTAATATAGTATCTGAGCTCACTTTTGATGCCACAAAATCGAGAAAAGTCATGATCGCCAAATCAATTCGGCGGTTCGTCGAGAGGGTTATGGCATCGCAGAATCACCCCTACCTGCACATTCAGCACTCATTATTCAAAATAACTAACACTTTGGTTGCCTCTGAGGAAGTGCCTCATTAAACGTCGCGGCACAACATGGAAATGCTTTCAAGCATCTTCCAAGTACACCACTTGGATAACTGAAATTTAATGGCATTCTCCAAAATTTAACTTCAAGTGTTGCCCATTCACCTTGAAGGCTGGACCTTCATTACCTTCTACTTCATTGGCCCCATTCATGAACACTCGTGTCACTTTAAATGGACCGAATCACTTCAACTTGAGCTTGCTCAGGAAAAGTCTCAGTCGAGAATTGTACTACAACACAATGTCTCGAACTAAAAATTATCTCCTACGGATCTTAGAGTCATGCCATTTCTTCATTTTCTCCTTGTAGATCGCTGAACTTTCATATACCCTAAACCTGAATTCGTCCATTTCATTCAGTTGATCTAGTCTACCTTTCCAAGCATTTTCCTAATCTAGATTTAATTCCTTTAATACCCATAGTCCTTTGTGTTCAAGTTCAATCAGTAGGTGACAAGATTTCCCAAAAATCAATTGATATGGGGACATGCCAATTGGTGTCTTGTAAGCAGTGCGATACACCTAAAGAGCATCATTTAGCTTTCGAGACCAATCAGTCTTATTTGCATTCACGGTCTTAGCCAAGATACTCTTAATCTCCCCATTCGAAACCTCGACTTAGTCACTCTTTTGAGGATTATATGGCATTGCCACTTTATGTTTCACTCAGTATTTACTCAATGTGGATGCAACAGTCGGTTGCAAAATGAACCTCCATCACTAATAATAGCCCGAGGGGTACCAAATCTTGCAAATATGTAGCGTTTTAAGAATTGAACAACACTCTTCCATTCATTGTTGGGTAGTTCCACGGCCTTCACCCATTTAGAAACATAATCAATAGCCACCAGAATATACTTATTACCAAACGAGTTCATCAAACAGCCCCATGAAATCTATTCCCCAGACATCGAATAACTTAACTTCAAGAATAGGCTTAAGAGGCAACTCATGCCTTCTGCACACCCCACCTTGTTTTTCGCATTGTATGCATTTCTTGACAAACTCAGGAGCATCTTTGTAGAGGGATGGCCAGTAGTAACCACTTCGAAGAATTTTAGTGGTTGTTCGCACACTGCTATGATGACCACCAACCGGCGAGGCATGACAAGCATTTGGAATTTTATTGACTTCCTCTTTCATCACACATCACTTCAAAAGGTGTCGACCAATAAGGCTAATAATCACCGGGGTAGAGATCAACTTCTCTTTCAAACACTTGAAAGCTGACATACATGTGTCATCAAAGCTAAATTTCACCTACTTCTCCAAAAGCTTGCACAATTGTTGTGCGATTTTTGAGAAGTCTTTGATGAACCTTCGGTAGAAACCGGCATGCACCAAGAAACTATGAATGCCTTTTACCGAGAGTGGTGGTGGTATCTTCTCAATTACCTCAATCTTTGCCTTGTCAATCTCCAGCCTCTTTTGAGATACTTTGTGACCCAAAGCTATACCTTCCCTAACCATGAAGTGGAATTTCTCCCAATTTAGGACTAGATTAGTTTGCACACATTTTTGAAGGGCCTACCCAAGGTTTGCTAAGCATGTCTCAAAAGTATCGCCCACAACTGATAAGTCATCCCTGAAGACTTCCATTTAATCTTCCATTATGTAAACGAAAATAGACAGCATGCAACGTTGAAACGTCGTTGGGGGATTACACAACTCGAAAGGCAAGCTTTTGAAAGCAAAAGTTCCATAGCGACAAGTGAAAGTGGTTTTGTCTTGATCTTCCGGTGTAATATTGTCAGAACCCGAGTCTACACCCCGGATGCGACACGGAGTACTTGACCCCGAAGGGGTCTCATACAAGCCTCTTAGCATTCGTAACATTCGTTATATAAAAATAGTGCGGAATTTAAAACATTCTTTATAAATCCAACATCTAAATACTCATTTAAAAGCAGGCGGAAGTCTACATCTTACATGGCCATCTTAGACAAAAATTTAAACAAGAGTAGGGACACGGCCCTTTACAATGGATATCTAAAATAGTCTATTACATGAAAGAACTGGAAACATAAGAGTTCTTGTCCTCGATCTATGAGGACATACCAAAACATGTCTTGGAAGAACTCTATTCCAAGCTTCAACTAGGGAGAATCAATCACTTGTTGGAAGCTACACTAGTAGTAAAAACATGAAGAAAATATGGGTTAGCAAAATAAAGTACTAAGTATGATAGCCATGCAAATACATGCTTAAAACATACATTTTTGGTTGAAAGTCATGCTTTTATGTCATTTGTTAAAGCTTCATGAACATTGACATAAGAGGCATAATATAAGTCACAACCAACATATAAACCATTACCTTCACATTAAGCCTTCACCTCAAGTAACCTTCAAGCTATACCTTGTTAAATGTATGGATAGCATCCCATACCACTACCCACACCAAGGTACCACCTAAAGGTCACCAAATGTGAACTTACCATTCATCCTTTCCACCTTTACACGATACTCATACATAAGAGACATAAACATTACATAAGTCACATCATCACATTAAGACCAACATCTAAGACAACTCTAAGTCATACTTGTGCAATGTGCAAGTAGCATCCCATACTATTACTCACACTAAGTACTCCTTTGAAGTCACCATAGGCAAGGCACATACATATACAATAACTCATGACAAAGAAGTAACTCATAATACAATCCAAGTATAGCATGCATCTTTATATTTAAGCTTATAAGTCAACCTTCTTCATAAACATCATTTAGAAAACATTCATACAATAGTCATTAAGACTTACAGAACTCACTATGACCCTCTCAAAGCCTACTCATGCAAAGCATGGATAGCATCCCATACGACTACCCACACTTTGTAGAACTCCTTAAGAAACCATAATCCACATCTAACATGATTGGAATAAGTGTTTAACCGACATAGACCATGAGAGCTAGATCATGGAATCTGGTGTCATACGGCCCCACACCGTAATGATATGGTCTACTTTCCTAAGGTACACCGTTAACATTAGCTTTAGATAGAATCCACTGTCTAATATCCTATGTGGGCACATAGTTATGGGATAGGAAGATGTTCCTTGGAACTCTAACCTAACATTGGGAGAGTTTCCATCTAGCCATATCCACTCGGTGCATAGCCTACATTCCCATTGATTATTTCATTCACATTACATTAGTGTACTGGGGAGGAATGCCATTGGCCTATCAACCCAAGTTACATCATTACACAAGGAAGGAATGCTATAAGCCTATCGATCCATGGTACATTCAAGGATAGCTCTAGAGTCCTCATGAAAAGAATGCCATAAGCCTATCGATTCATGGTTCCTAATTACATGGAAATAATTATAAAAGGAATGCCATAAGCCTATCGATTCATGCGACATTGAGTCATTAAGAAAGGAATGCCATTAGCCTATCGATTCTAGAGTCTTCATTACATTAGCTCATTTATGAAAAGAATGCCTTAAGCCTATCAATTCATATCCATCAAGTCAAGACGCGTTCATTACTCATATATGAAAGGAATGCCATAGCCTATAGATTCATATTCATCAATTCAAGACACATTCATTATACAATAAAAGGATGCATAACCCTACCAATTCTAGATTCAACGCTCATTATTGAAATCCTTCACATTCTATCATCATCATTCATGAGTGTCAATTGTGAATATACTATCAACAATAACACATTTACATTCTATACATGATCATCATTTTATCATTGAAATCACATGCATGTCCTTCACATTATAAGCAAACATAGTAATTAAACACCTCCACCTTTCAAGTGGATCAATAGCTCAAGCACAATTCTACTACAACAAGTAATTATGTCATAACTTGCCCTTTCAAGGCCATGATCACAATTCATCATCTCACCAACAATTTACCATAATTAAGGCATAGATAATGATAAAATTCAATAACACAAAGCCATTTAGACAAATTCCATTCATAAGCTTTCATAATCATAAAACCCACTTCATAAGGGCACAATTTAGGAATTGAGAGAATTCATGGGTTAATAGAGTATTTTTATCATAAATCATCAATTAAACACTAATACAATCATAATTTATTATTAGAAACCATTTGAAAACATTTGATGAAAGATCCCATGAGATTGAGTAAATCCCTACATTTTTCATACTTTGAAATCACCTTCGAATTAGCTCGTTGAATGAAAAGTTAGACAAGGATCAAGACTACCATACCTTTCAATTGAATCCCTACGAAATATGAGGAAGAAACACCTTGAATCCACAAACCCTAACTTCAATGGCTCCCTTCTTCTTCCTTGAGTT
This sequence comes from Solanum tacnaense, assembly GCA_029582525.1. NCBI lineage: Eukaryota > Viridiplantae > Streptophyta > Magnoliopsida > Solanales > Solanaceae > Solanum > Solanum tacnaense. Next base: position 26,706 of record JAJOOD010001465.1, read on the forward strand.
TAGTGAGATAAATCTTTGAGAGTAGATGGGTCTTCTTTTAATTCTATTCGGAGTGACTTAATTGAAAGGATTTAAGTCTAAAAGGGTTATATAGTTGCTAGGAAAGGAATAGAATAATGAGGACTCAACTTTGGGAAAAAACTAAGGACCCACAAAGTTAAAACTTAAAAATTTACACCCTGCCCGTATAACCTCTTCCTTTGGACCCTTAGGCTCGCCAAGGGCACTAGGAGACTTGCCAAGTGCACCCTTGGCTCACCCAATTTTCCAGTGAGTTCATTAAAGGGGTAGTTCACTAGGCGATCTAGAGGACCAATGGGCGATTCGGCAAGCCGCTTGGCGAGTTACGACTTATCTCGCCTTTTCTTCCAGAACCTAGGCCAATGGGACAGCCCATTGGGCGATCATAAGGACACAACGACGACTCGCCCAAACCTTTGGGTGATCAAGCATCCCCATCGCCAAAAGGTCCCTCAATGAACATGGATTATTCCACTCAATCTTGCTAGCCTAGGCCGTTGCTTGCACCCAAGGCGTCCTCCTTGTTCAATTAAGTTCTAAAACAGCCTATACATCAACTTAAGGTCACACTAACCCACACGACGAGGCTCTAGTTCAACCTATCATTTTGCGAGTCATTACAATATCCCCCACTTAGGAACATTCATCCTCGAACGACATTTTAAACACTTTAAGGGAAAAACGACTCAAGACAAGCACCCCAACAATCATAACACATCAATATAATGCATAAACCATAGGAGGAAATATCAACTCCATATCAATGAACTCAATGCATTTCAAGAACGTAGGAACTACTTCTACAAACACATTATCCACCAAAACATCACATTTCTCATTTAGTTGGAGTAACCTCCTTCTCCAAATCACATCATGCTCATCATAACATCATTAGGCAATTTATGCAACTCTTTCAAAAACACATTTAAGCATGTACAACAAGTAAACTGATGAAGAATTTAGATAACTTATTATAGATGCACATCAATATGAGGAACAAAATCCATGAAAACTCATTTTATCATATAAACATAAATTTCATCAAAACATGCATAACATAAGAATACCATGGAAACTCATAATCACACATGACTCCAAAACATGAAACAAGCTACAAGGAACTCTTGATCTCAAGCTTGAATAGGAATAGGAGGAAAGAGATAAGGATATCAACACTCTCAACAACCTTACTATTCAACATAACATCTCCCACTTAGGAGAAAACCCAACTAAGGCTATCATGAAAAACATCATAGGAACCTCATCACAAGAAAAAGGAACTATAACTTACCGGTACCTTCATTCGGATTATCTCTTTTTCCCTCTTTTGGTTGAAGTGCATAGAAACGGTTCTTCTTTGGAGCATTAGGATCCAGGCCAACATAAGAAGTTTGTTGGGCCTCCCTTCCTCTAGCCGTAAGAGTAGGACAATTTCTCACTTGGTGATCATGCTTTCCACAACCATAGCACCCACTAGTACCCGCTAGGCACTTCCCATGATGCCTCTTCCTACAAGTTGTGCAAAGAGGTTTAGAAAATGGAGGTCCACCACCTTTCTCCTCATTAACCTTAGGAGCACTAGAAGAATCTTTCTTTGGATCTCTCTTAGTAAACCTAGGTTGGCTTTGCTCATCGGACCTACCCCTCTTCAACACTCTACTTTTCCTCTTAAGTTTGAACTCCTCAATAGATTGAGCATACACCATAAGCCTAGAAATATTCATATCATCATGGATCATCTCCATACGGCACTCTTCCTTAACTAGGTCGGATATACCCATCACATATTGATGAGTCCACGATATGGACTCATTTAGGGCTATATTTTGATAGAATTAGTGTCCTCAAATGCATATTTTGTCTCAATATCTGATGAAAACCCTTAGGTTTCAAGTATTTGAAGTTTGAGGGAAAGCATGGACACTACTTAGCAAAAAGGAACAAAAGCGGCTGAAAGAACGAAGAAATAAAGATCTGAGAATCACCAAACTTATCCTCACCTTTTGTTCCAGTGTGCTGAGCCCTGAAGTAAAAGATCAAATCGGCGGTGGAAAGGAGCAGTCGGTGTGTCGCCGAATAGTTCCACGAAGCAGTACTATGTCACCTAATGATCCAAAACACGACGATGCTGAAGGCTAACGCAAGACGGTGATGAACTAGACTAAAGGGCGGATCGCTGAGTTGATCAGCGATTCCGACTAACTTCACCGAGTGATCCTTCGTAGCACAGAATTTTGAAAACCATAAATACTCATTGAGAAATATTATTCTAGGATCGAATTTTTATCTTTGAACAGTAATTTTTCAGACTTTGCTTCTATTTTTGAGTTCTAAGTTTGGAGAGGGTTTTGAAGATTCAAAGGGTTTCAACTCCATGATTTTGGACTTGGGTCTTGTGGATTCTTCACTCTTGACTTGTTTTAAGACTGAAATCTTCAAACCCATTTGAATGCAAACTCATGTTGGTATAAATTTCTATCTCTTATACATGTCTAGCTAAAACCCCAATTCTTGGGGTGTGATTTTATGAATATGGGTTAGATTATCTGTTGGGTCTTGCTTGTTGATTTTTTATCTGTTGTTTAGATGTGATTTCGTTTAGTAGTTGTCGTGGAACTTAATGAAATTGTAGTTGCAAATACGATTTCACCTATGTGTTTTCGGCTTGTGAGAGAGAGAGGTCATAAAACTAAGACTACTAAATTGATGGCCAGTGGGATTGGGTCGACATGAGGTTCAGCTCAAGAGAGTGAACCCTAGTCCTTCTCCCACACACTCACCTCGAGAGAGTGAGTGGGCTAAGGCGGAGGTTGTTCTTCATGCGGCAACTCGGTGTTTGAGAGAAACCGAGTTGATTAGGGGAAGTTGCTCGAGAGAGAATTTACCCCCACTATGGTCTAGCCTAGTCACAAATATTCAACGAATTTACTATCAAAAGCATGTATCAAATGATCTAGTTTAACCCGTATTCCTATCCAATCCCAAGAATCTCATCTCCTTGATTAGTACTCTTTGCATTTTTACTAATTTTGCTTACTTGTTACAAACCCCCATTGTTAATTGACACTTTTGTGTCACCCCTTAGATTTAGTATGTTTCTATTCGACAATGTTTTTAGCTATGACTAATTAGAACTTAATTTTATTTTTTTATTAATTCTAAAGCCAACTCCCTTGGGACTCGACCCCAACCCTTGGTTGGGTTATTTTACTGTTAGACGATCGTAGACACTTGCATTGGAAGTTGTGTCTTGATTACGCAAACATCACATATCTACTCATCTCATCCCTAGGGTTAAACACCAAGGATGGAGCATACTTAGACAAGAGGATAAATTTCAAGGAATACTCTTCCACACTCACGCTACCTTGCTTAAGGTAGATTAACTCCTGAACCTTACACTCCCTATTTTTACGGGGAAAGTACCTACCAAGGAATGCTCTCTTTAACTCTTTCCATTCTATAGGACTCGTTTCTAAAGGCCTATTGCTTTTCCATTGAGTGAACCATATTTGGGCAACCTCTTTCAATTGATAGGAAGCCAACTCCGCTTTCTCCCTAGAAGTTACCCCCATAGGATTGACTATTTTATATACTTCATCCAAGAATTATTAGGGATCCTCTCCCACTCTAGAATAAAGAAAAATCTGAGGATTCATCCTTACAAAGTCTCTCAACCTTGAGGCCACGGTACTCTCATTAGCATCACCCTATGCCCCACATCTCGGTTAACTTGAGTTGTCATGGGCTAGGGTTAGAAAAGCCAACCTAATCTTTTCATTGGTCATGGTCGGGGGATCCACCGGAACTTCATTCTCTTGAGGAACTTGGCCACCTTAAGGACCTTGGGGACCTTGGGGAGGAACTCCCCCATTCACATTCTCCTCTTCCACTCTCCTTGTGGGCGTCCATCTTGTATTCATATCATATAAACACAAGGGAAGGATTAGGAAAAGGACATTTATAAAGCTAAACTCTAAGGCACGACTTCAAGAATATGAAAGAAGTGTAACTTTATAACGTCCTATAGCCTCGCTCATAGATGTGTCGCGACTCACACCGATGAACAAGACTCTATTAGACGTGGCTTGTGAGATATCAATGCTAAGACCATTCCAAAATCCTTATGCCCTGATAACAAGTTTGTCACGACCCGAGTCTAGACCCCAGATGCGACACGGCGTACTCAACCCCAAAGGGGTCTCATACAAGCCTCTTAGCATTCATAACATTTAATATATAGAAATAGTGCAAAATTTAAAATTTTCTATATAAATCCAACATCAAAATACTTATTTAAAAGAAAGCGGAAGTCCACATCTCACATGGCCATCTTAGACAAAACTTTAAACAAAAATAGGGACACGACCCTTTCCAATGGAAATCTAAAATAGTATATTACATGAAAGAACTATAAATATAAGAGTTCTTGTCCTCGATCTATGAGGACATACCAAAAGATGTCTTGCAAGAACTCTATTCCAAGATTCAACTAGGGAGAATCAATCACTTGTTGGAACCTACACTTGTAGTAAAATCAGGAAGAAAATATGGGTTAGCACAATTAAGTACTAAGTATGATTGTCATGCAAAAACATGCCTAAAACGAACCTTTTTGGTTGAAAGTCATGCTTTTATGTCATTTGCTAAAACTTCATGAACATTGACAAAAGAGGCATAATATAAGTAACAAGCAACATATAAACCATTACCTTCACATTAAGCCTTCACCTCAAGTAACCCTCAAGCTATGCCTTGTGCAATGTATGGATAGTGTCCCATACAACCACCCACACCTAGGTACCACCTTAAGTTCACCAAAAGTGAATTTACCATTCACCCTTTATACCTTTGCACAATACTCATATATAAGAGACATAAACATTACATAAGTCACATCATCACATTAAGACCAACAATTAAGACAACTCTATGTCATACTTGTGCAATGTGCAAGTAGTATCCCATACTACTACTCACACTAAATACTCCTTTGAAGTCACCATAGGCAAGGAACATACATATACAATAAATCATGACAAGGAAGTAACTCATAGTACAATCCAAGTATAGCGTGCATCTTTACATTTAAGATTATAAGTTAACCTTCTTCATAAACATCATTTAGAACACATTCATACAATAGTCATTAAGACTTACAGAACTCACTATGACCCTCTCAAAGCCTACTCATGCAATGCATAGATAGCATCCCATACTACTACCCACACTTTGTATAACTCCTCAAGAAACCATAATGCACATCTCACATGATTGGAATAAGCATTTAACCAACATAGACCATGAGAGCTAGATCATGGAATCCGGTGTCATATGGCCCCACACCGTAAAGATATGGTCTACTTGCCTAAGGTAGACCGTTAACATTAGCTTTGGATAGAATACACTGTCTAATATCCTATGTGGGCACATAGTTATGGGATAGGAAGATATTCCTTGGAACTCTAACCTAACATTGGGAGAGTTTCCATCTAACCATATCCACTCGGTGTTTAACCTACATTCCCATTGCTTTTTTCATTCACATTACATTAGTGTACCAGGGAAGAATGCCATTGGCCTATCAACCCAAGTTACATCATTACACAAGGAAGGAATGCTATAAGCCTATCGAACCATGGTACATTCAAGGATAGCTCTAGAGTCCTCATGTAAAAAATGCCATAAGCCTATCGATTCATGGTTCCTAATTACATGCAAATACTCATGAAAGGAATTCCATAAGCCTATCGATTAATGGTACATTAACTCATTAAGAAAGAAATGCCATTAGCCTATCGATTAATGGTACATTGACTCATTAAGAAAGGAATGCCATTAGCCTATGGATTCTAGAGTCTTCATTACATTAGATCATTTATGAAAATAATGCCTTAAGCCTATTAATTCATATCCATCAAGTCAAGACGCGTTCATTACTCATATATGAAAGGAATGCCATAGCCTATCGATTCATATTCATCAAGTCAAGACACATTCATTATACAAGAAAAGGATGCATATGCCTACCAATTCTAGATTCAACGCTCATTATTGAAATCCTTCACATTCTATCATCATCATTCATTAGTGTCAATTGTGAATATACTATCAACAATAACACATTTACATTCTATACATGATCATCATTTTATCATTGAAATCACATGCATGTCCTTCACATTATAAGCATACATAGTAATTAAACACCTCCACCTTTCAAGTGGATCAATAGCTCACGCACAATTCTACTACAACAAGTAATTAGGTCATAACTTGCCCTTTCAAAGCCATGATCACAATTCATCATATCACCAACAATTTACCATAATTAAGGCATAGATAATCATACAATTCAATAACCTAGAGCAATTTAGACAAATTCCAATCATAAGCTTTCATAATCATCAAACCCGCTTCATAAGGGCACAATTTAGGAATTCAGAGAATTCATGGGTTCATAGAGTATTTTCATCATAAATCATCAATTAAACACTAATACAATCATAATTTATCATTATAAACCATTTGAAAACGGTTGATGAAAGTTCCCATGAGATTGAGTAAAACCCTAGATTTTTCATACTTTGAAATCACCTTTGAATTGGCTCCTTGAATAAAAAGTTAGACAAATATCAAGACTACCATACCATTCTATTGAATACCCACGAAATATGAGGAAGAAACACCTTGAATCCACAAACCCTAGCTTCAATGTATCCCTTCTTCTTCCTTGAGTTTAGAGAGAGAAATCATTTAGAGTAGATGGGTCTTTTTTTTCTATTTGGAGTGACTTAATTGAAAGGATTTAAGTCTAAAAGGGTTATATAGTTTCTAGGAAAGGAATAGAATAATGAGGACTCAACTTTGGAAAAGAACTAAGGACCCACAAAGTTAAGACTTAAAAGTTTACACCCTTGCCCGTCTAAGCTCTCCCTTTGGACCCTTAGGCTCGCCAAGGGCACTAGGCAACTCGGTAAGTGCACCCTTGGCTCGCCAAATTTTCTAGTGAGCTCATTAAAGGGGCAGTTCACTAGGCGATCCAGAGGACGAATGGGCGATTCGCCAACAAGCTTGGCGAGATACGACTTAGCTCGCCCTTTGTTCTAGAACCTAGGCCAATGGGACAGCCTATTGGGCGATCACAAGGGAACAAGGGAGACTGGCACAACCTTTTGGCGATCAAGCATTCCCATTGCCAAAAGGTCCCTCAATGAACATGGTTTATTCCAATTAATCTTGCTAGCCTAGGCCCTTGCTTGCACCCAAGGCTTCCTCCTTGCTCAATTAAGTTCTAAAACAACCTAGACATCAACTTAAGGTCACACTAACCCACATGACGAGGCTCTAGTTCAACCTATCATTTTGCGAGTTGTTACAAATATAGATTTGATTATACTTGGAATAACTATCCAAGAAGCAATACTGTCCACGCTCCGAAAGTCGATCGAGCATTTGATCCATAAAAGGCATGGGAAAGTGATCTTTTTCAGTCTATGAATTTAGCTTCCAATAATCCATGCATACCCTCCATCTAGTTACTGGTCTCATAGAAACAAAATCCCCTTTCTCATTTGGGACCACCATCATGCCACCTTGTTTGGCTACACATTGCACCAAACTCACCCATTTGCTATCCGCAATAGGGTAGAACACATTTGCATCCAACCACTTGATTATTTCCTTTTTCACCACCTCTTGCATCGGTGATTTCAATCTTCTTTGGTGCTTAAAACTCTATTTTCACACACTATCAAGTTAAATCTTGTGAGTGCAAATGCCAGGTGGAATACCCATAATGTTAGCGATAGTCCCCCTTATAGCCTTGATATACATTCTCAACACCTGAAGAAGTAATTTTACTTGACATTCAAGCAAGTAAGCTGCAATATTAATAGGCAAGGTGTTGTTTACCCCTAAGAATGCATATCGAATATGAGCGGGGATCACTTTAAACTCAAGCTTTGGTGGCTCCTCCCTGGATGGTTTGGCGAGAGTATTTTCACTATTTTTTAGATCAATATCTAGCTTCAATGGGTTTTTTGAGTATTCACCTAATCCCGATAGAGAAGCTACCACTTCATCATACCCTTAAACTTCGGTCTCATCATAATTTGCAAGAACAGCCTCAAGAGGTTCACTCATACACATCAAATGGCTCATACTGGCCACCGCTTCATCAATTACATCAATAGTTGAAACCACAAGAATATCTCTTGGGTGTTTCATTGATCTGCACACATTAAAGGTGACCTCATCTTCGTTCACCCGGAACATCAATTCCCCACTTTCAACATCTACTAGCGCTCTCCTAGTTGCTAAAAATGGTCTTCCCAAATTAATGAGAATTTCAGCATCAATCTCACAATCAAGAATAACAAAATCAGCCGAAACCCGGCGTCTCCAACAATGCTTCCACTAATGGTAGATTTATAGAAAGTGTCCTGAACACTGATAGGAACTTCTTGAATTTCTCATCCTCATTTTTCTTCTTGAAACGTTGAGGAAATGGAGGAACTATTTTTGGAAGAGGTTGTACTATCTTTGGAATTGAAGTGGCCTTTTCGTTAGCTTTTTGCAACTCTTCGTCGAGGCTTTGCTTATGACTTTCCTCCTTCTCTTTGAGCATATCACTTTCCGGTGCCTGAATGAACTTCTCTTCCTCATCAATATATTTCTCTTCTTCTTGAGCCTTCACCCCATCATTACCCTTCACATTACCAACCGCTATCTTTCTACTCCGAGTCACCACCGCCAAATTTTTGTCATCATCGTCCTCAAAGTTGTTGGGAATTTAGCTTCACCCCTATCAAATACCTTGGGTTCCAATTGTGCTGAAAGTTGACTTAATTGACCCTCAAGTTGCTTGATTGCATCAGCGTAACAATTCACTCTATTATTCAATGATTAGAAATCAGTCTTCATCTCTTTTAGCATGTCATCCGAGCCTTCAACATTGTCTAGGATTCGCGACAACAAATCATCCACTCGTAGGCTACTCGAACTACCCTTTGATTTTGTGCTGTCACTTGATTGTGTGTGGTCCTCTTCATGATTATCTTCTCTCCTCGAAGAGTCGTTTTGTACATTCCAATATTGATACTAACGCCTTTGCTCTTCTTCCTTATATAAGTTCCAACCTTGATTCCCACCCGCCTTAAAGTAGCTCGGGTGGGAACCCTCCTCAAGTCTCAACACTCTCCTTACTTCTTTGGGTTCACCCAAATTTTATAGCACTTGTTTTTGTAGCAACTCCATTTGTCATAAAATTTGGCTAATATAATCATACCTCTCTTTGTCCTTTTAAATATGTTCTTGCATCATCCTAAAACAAAGAGAGGAAACTCGGTCCTCTTGAGTGTACCACGCTTGATTTATCTTTGTCATTTCATCAAGAAGGGACTAAGCTACCTCAAATGATTGCAACATTATTCCTCCTCGAGCTAATTTGTCATCCACTCCTTTGTTCACAGAGTCCAAACTCTGGTAAAAATACTGAAGTATCACATCACCCGACAGCCCATGAGTAGGACATTGTAATAGTAACTTCCGAAACCTCAACCAAATTTCATGAATTGGTTCCCCTTCTATGCTCTTAAAGTTTTGGATGTTATCATGGAATTTCACCATCTTTGAGGGTGGAAATAACCTCACATAAATGTCTCGGTGAGTTCCTCCCATGATAGAATAGAATCTCTCGGTAGCTCTACTAGCCATATGGTTGCTTCCCCTATTAAAGAAAAAGGGAACAACCGCATCCGAATTGATTCTTGTGAATCATGCTTGAGTGAGAACAGATTGCACATCTCCACAAAGTTCCGAATACGCTCACGGGGGTTCTTATGATCTAACCCTCCAAATATGCCTTTCGCATGCAAGAGTTGTAGCATTGTATTTGTCACATGTAATGCAGCATTGTCCTCAACCGAAGGTAGGTGGCTAGCACATACACCCCAAAATAAAGCCTCATTGGAATGCAAGAAATCGCGACCATCATCTAGATGACACAGTTTGTTCATGGTGCTTTCATTCGCACTCATCTTGTCACCTAATTACCACAGCTTACAACAAAAAGGTAAGTTGATTCAACTACAACACAAATAGATAACAAATTAAACTTTGATAAGAGAACTCTACACACCACTCCCTGGCAGCGGCGCCATTTTGATTAACACGCAACTATACCTCATGAGATACTAGGTGTAGATGATCGTAATCTATTATAAACCCAACAAGTGAGTTGGGGTCGATCCCACAGGGTGCGGTACAATTTGAATTATATTATGAAGTTATAAATGCGATTTAAATGGTTGAAGGACTAGAAATTATTGGAAACTCTTAGTTAAATCAAAATGTTGACATAAATGTCATGTGGAGGATTTATATATCAGTACGCAATCACAACAATAACAATCAACAAGAGTAATCATATGAGTTAGAAGTACTTGGAGCAATGACCGACCAATTGCCCATTCTCGCTAAATGAGTGCTAGGTGATTACTAAAAGTTACTAAATCTCCATTGGTAGGATGGGCCTTAGATGAGATAATTTTCTCTCAAACAACTACATCGCTTCAATTGAGTTCTTTCGAACCTCAACCGGCTAAATACGAAAACTAGCCTAAAACCTCACTATATCTACTGTCTTGAGCTAGATAGCTAGAACGGGACTTCAAATTCAATCTCTCAAACTGAACCCACAATAGCCCAATCACTATGAATGTTAATTTATCAACTTGGTTTTACACCTCTCTCTTCAGCAGGCATAAAACACTAAACCACATTGAAATAAACATTCAAAACAACAATTTGATAGCAACAATAAATCAGACCAACTTTGAATTAGCACTCCAATCAATAATTTCTAAGACCGACTCAACTAAATTAAGTAATTAATCACATGGTAAAACCCCCAAGAATGGGGTTTTAGCTAGTCATCATAAAAAGTGAAAATTCAATACCTATTACATGTTCCAAAACTGGGTATTGATTTCCAAATCATAAAACGAATAAATCTTGCTTCAATTACAACTCCCAAATCGAAATCTACTTGGGAAAATGCTTCAAAACCAACATGAACAGTGTTTTTGTTCTAAATCATAGTTTCCACAATGTTTGGATTCCTTGTCTCTCTTCAAAATATCAATTTATACTGATCCAAAATTTGGGCTCTTTGGGGCCAATCGGCGAGGAAAGTTGGGTTTCGCCGACCGGTCTGCGACTCGCCAATCGCCCTTGTCCATCGCCTTCTTGGTTCATATTTTCATCCAATATGCATTGTAACTTTAGGCGGTCTATATATCGGGATCGTCGATCGATTCCGTGATGCGCCCTTTGTTCCTTTGGATCGGCAATTTACTTGCATCTTCACTGCTCATTCTGTAACTTTCAGCGGTCTAACCTCTCTTCCCCGATCCATTCGACGATTCACCAATAGGGAACACTGTTTGCCCAAATTTCTCTCATCTCAAAAGTGGTGTACTTTAAAATTGGGCGGGCTAAAGAGCCAATCGGCGAACCGTCGAGTGGTCTTGGCGATCACCAGACTCGCTCTTCTCAATTTCTTCAGCTTGTTAGTTCGTTTTTGTCCGGTTGTGTCATTGCTTTACTCCTTAGCCTGTTTTGTGGCAAAGCAACACTCTAACATCAGTTTAGAGCATAAATTGGGAATTTGAGGACACTTATCCTATCAAAACAGAGCCCAAATATGTCAAAATCTCAGACTCATCAATGGTCAATCTAAGTGGACTATTCAGGTGCTTGAGGATATTGTTTGGGCTTGTGTCATGGACTTTGGTGGTCATTGAGACCATGGCCTACCTCTTGCGGAGTTTGTTTATAACATCAGTTACCATCCCTTCATTAATATGATACCGTTGAGGTTTTGTATGAGTGGAGGTTTAGCTCTCCTATTAGTTTGTTTGGTTAAATTAGAGTGCGACCTTGGGGAACTTATTTGTTGAGAAAATTCATGGATAGGGTTATGTTGATTCAATAGTGCCTTTTGACTACATAGACTAGGTAGAAGAACAATGCAGATAGGCATGTTCAGGATTTGTCCTTTGCTATTTGTGAGTGGTTTTTGCTGATGGTTTTACTCACCAAAGGTGTGATAAGGTTTGAAAAGAAAAGAATCCTCAGTCCGTTGTTCATTAGAACTTTGGAGATTTTGTGTAAGTGTGGAAAGGTAGCCTATAGGTTGGCTTTGCCTTCGAGCGTTTCAGCGGTTCACCATTTATTTCATTTATCAATGTTTAAGAGATATTATCATGATGATTCTCATGTGAGATTCAGTTGCTTTGGATAAATATGTCCTTACAAGAGGAGCCAATTACTATCTTGAATAGTTAGACTAGACAATTGAGATCCAAGCATATTGATTCAGTGAAGGTGCAGTGGACACACCATCATATTGATGAGGCCACGTGGGAGGTGTAGTTCGACATGCGTCATAGATACCCTAAGCCTTTGTCACGACCCAAATTGGATGTGATGACACTCCTCTTATCCCAATAAGACAAGTCAGCCTAAAACCCAACTAATACGGTGAATGTGGAAGTAAAAGGAGAATACCAGTTTAATACTATAAAATAGTGCTAAAATTTATAATCAACTTAAATATACCCCAAAACCTGATTGTCACGTGTACAAGCCTCTAATGTATTACAATATATTTGAAAGAAAATGTAAGTCTCAAATGATGTTGTCTCTAAAATAGAACAAGATCATAAATAGGAGTAAGAAGGTCTGCTGAGATGATAAGCATCTACCTCAAAAAACTTCACATGAAGCCTCAGATAAGGAGAAGATAGAGCGTATCATAAAGATCCTAGCTAGCAACCTACAAAAATGTAGTAGCAAGGGGTGAGTACCAACCACACGGTACTCAGCAAGTAAACTTCTAATCACAAGCTAAATGAATAGAATACGGGTACTCCTTACACCCCAACCGAATCTCCTCAACTACCAGATGAATAAAACCAACCCAACCTAACACTTCACAATTTAAATAGCACACAGCCCAACAACAACAATCTAACAATTACATATCCTCAACAACAAGTTCAATATTCATCAATCACAACCTCCTCAAAAAGGAACTCACAAGGTAAGAAAAATACAATATCAAGTTCACTAATGATAAAGATGTGCAATACAATGGAATATAATGTCAAATATTGTGATGCATGTCTGACCTAGTGATACACACCCGTTGTCTCTCAATCCAGGACCCATGCGGGACATATCGGTCCATGCATCTGTCGCGGTGTGTGACACGTCTCTCGATAATAGTATCCATCGTGGTGCGTGATAAGTTTCTCGATATATAGTATCCATCGCGACGCGTGACACGTCCCTCAAAATGGTACATCCTCTTTAATTTCTTATTATTTCTCAGTTCACATAACACTTGTCACAATCATGTATTATAACAATGCAAATGACATGTTTACAATAATGAGGAGATGACCATTTTCATAACATTGCATAATTCACAACAACACAATCGTGATACAAGATGGAAAATGAATCAATAAGCCTTTCAAAATCAGTCTCAACACATCACACACCAACAATTAATAACATTGCCTTTTGTTACTCCTTTTTCATCGTTAGAATTATTCAAAATGGATAAGTCATCCCATCACCAAGTCCCATTACTCCCCAACACATACCACAAGGAAATACACGACTCTATGCACTTAACATGGGTTTATAAATCCACTTACCTCAAATAATGGAATGATCACTTCGGGACTTGAGTCTTCCCCTCTCATTGGGCTTCCAAATCAATACAATCTATTCAAATAAATAGTCACAATAAGGATTTCAAAACTAACAATATCCATACTACTATATGCCTAGCTTAGACCCAAAAACTCACTCAAGTTTATAATCAATTTCCATATCTTGCTAACATGTAAACTCTCATATTTTCTAAATTTCAAGCCTAGTATTTAATCTCAATATCTCCAAATAACATAATTTTAATGATCTTTATATATCAAAATGCACCCACTATTTAATTACATATCTCAATATATCAAAACTTGAATCATAATATAATAATCAAATAATAATATTTAAAATTGAAGCCACTGATTACAAAACTAGTGGCAACAACCACAAACCCACAATTTTTCCAATTCCCTCTATGTGTTGCCGACGACCTAAAGCAAAAAAAAACATTTACAATCTCTAATTTGAAAGTAACCAGGAATTTTTACGGACAACAAAGAAAAAAGAAAACTAAATTCACAATTTTCATACAACTTTAATAATTTAGCAATCATTACATATATAATGATTGGTAATCATTTAACCTATTAATATGTCATACTAATTTCCAAGAATGATACTTGAACCTATTCCTCGACGATACCTTTAGGGCGACTGCTTTCGTCGGTTTCTTTACTCTCTTTTCTTATCTAAATTAATATTGTACTAAAAGTGACAAATTCTAATAACTTATTTTAACATATATGGGCCAAATAGTATAGGATCTTAAATAAATTAAAGACATGTCCAATTAACCATCAACTAAATAAATTAATTATCTAAAAGAATACATGTTAATTAAATTACGTCGTTGAACGAGTAATTCAAAATTCCCATTTAAATTTTACGTAAAGGGTCCTTTATGAAAGAGAGAGGACTAGTTCTCAAAATATCCTAACGGGTCATTACAGCCTGTTACACCTTAGGTGCCTTATTTTTCTTTTCGTTCTAGGACGATTGCATGTTTTAGTGATAGACAACGTAGTATGTCATTTCTTGTAAAATTTCTTTTGATTGTAAAATGATCAGTTTCCCCTTCTCCTTAGTGTTTTCATGCTTATTTTTTCTTGCGTGAATGGTTAGTGTGGTCCCTGATTCAATCGGGTATATTTTTATGTCATGTTTCCCTTTTAATGGAATTATGTTGGCATGGTTGACTTTTGTCCGAATTTCAAGTTCAAAGCATTAGATGTGACTTATGTTAGTTCCATCGCGTCTAGAATGTCTAGTTTGATCAACTTAGGTTGTTGGTAAGAATTTCAAGGCCTTAAGTTATGTTTTCGGCGTTTGGTGCGAGAAGTTGAGTTTTAAAGATCAAGAGTGGATTGGGGGTAATTACGTCATTTGAAATCTTTTAATGAACAAAGGGTCTATATGAGAGGTCTTATTCCTTCACATCTCTTAAATTCCTCCCACGTCACAAATTTTAAATACATTGAACTCTTTAATATACCAGACTCGTTTACCTTTCGCTGACTCGCTTACCAATATTATCCTTTAACCAACAACACCTGATATTTTACCTTATATTTTAAACCAAAACTTTAAGAGAAGTACTCTCAACCCAAACCGCGCACATGTTCTTCAAAATGCTCAATACCTGATGCGATCGATCAATTCTTACCTTGACAAAATATACTATCACGAATGTTGACTTGCAATGAAAAACTTGAATTCTGATTCAATCTGTGCCAATTATCAAACTCAAAAACACTTATTACCACACTCAATTCGAATGCCTATAGACTTCTTTCTCAAATTTTATCCAACCGTTTTAACCAATCTGATTAACCCATGACACTATTACCATAACCAGAGCAACTCAGATGTAATCACCCATCTCTGAACCCAATTCTCAACCCCTATAAAGATACCTCCTTAGTCCTTGCAATCAGAGAAAATATTCTTACTCTCACCTTTACTGAAGGATACACTATATCCCACTAATTTTATTTTTTTCCTTTATGACTCTAGCTCCATGAAATTCTAGTCGAGCGGTGTCCCAACATCTCCTAAAACTTTCCATACTACCACGTTACTCACTAAATCATAGAAAATCACAACCTTAGATACACAGAGTCGTTATTACTATACAAAAATCGTTTAACCAACAATCCTTATTATATAGTTGCATATTAATAACAATTCATCACGAACTCTTATTACCATCATGCTCAGTTAGCTCTTGTCATCACCACGAAGTCAATATATTCATCAATATGACACCTTAACCCCAGTTATACCAACCCAAACAAAAGGACTAACCCACTTTTATATGTACTTTTTACTAAAATTTTCAATTACCTTCACACAAGTATACACTTTGGGACTTCCTTTACCTATAAGCTTGAAATTCTGATATCTATCCACTCCCTTGGACCTTAAGATGAAATCACCGGTCCTCATTTAGAACCCTCGGGATACATATCTCAATTTAACACATTAATATCGTAGCAAAGATCCACCACTAAATTTTTTATTATAAACAATGCTTAACCCACTCATCTGTAGTAATAAGCTAGTTGGTTTCTCAACAATGAATGCAACATCAAATCTCATTATACGAGCATATGATAAAATTGATAACTCCTTAAGTAGTTAGTATTCACGTTTAACAATTGACGTATCAGTTTTCATGTCCCACTAGTACCACATCGTGAAAGTCTGTTAAATTCATCACTAGAACACATCATACCTACCGAGAAGATTGTACCCAAATAGCCCACACATTTTTTATCCATTGAATAACTGTAAAACATTATCAAATTCGTTCCATCTCTATCCCAAAAGATATGCATTCTTTCTTAGATCAGGTTGATAGAAGAAGTAACACACTCCATAACTCTAATCAAGTAAGTATCGGTATTGTTGTAATAGTCGTATCATGACTCTCTTTGATACACACTCAATATATAAAACTGCAATAGAGATCTTGATCCCAATTGGCATATTATCCTTCTCATCATTCTCTAAAATAAAACCCATATATATGTTACGACAACTTCATTTATTGGAGTTTCCAAAGTTACAATGTTCATTATCTCAACATAATTATAATTATTCAACTTCCAATTATCGAACCACTTCAGATATTACCTATACCACACAAATACTATTCCCTCTATTGGGGTAACTAACGTGAAAACATATAACATGTTCATGAAGCCCCTAAAATCATTATTCAACCTCATCATTAGAATATTCTCAAAGTCTATCATAAAACCATAACCTCACACAATTTCTTCGAATCGCTGAACATTCTAAATATGACTAAACATTATTTTAATAATTTTATCACTTTCACTTCAGTACTAGATATAACATTCAAGCCATACACGACCCACCAACTACTCACATGAGGAACTATGCACGAGTCATCACTACAAGTCAGAGTGAATAAAGTGAAGCGACAGGAATAAAAACAAACAAAGGATGCATGATAGAGATTCAAAAAGTGAAGATTTTTCTTAAAAGTCACCATACCCTATTAAGGATAAGTACAAACGTCTCCGTACCGATCCTCGGGACTCTATAAGACTCGGCTTGTATACACGTGAGACCTATGAAATGCCATTTTGTCACGATCCAAAAATGGACGTGATGGCACTCGTCTTATCACACCAAGACAAGTCAGCCAAAAATTCAACTAATATGGTAAATGCGAAAGTAAAATGAGAATATACTATAATCAACTTAAATATACCCCAAAACCTGGTTGTCACGTCTACAAGCCTCTAATGTATTACAATAGATTTAAAAGAAAACGTAAGTCTCAAATGATGTTGTCTCTAAAATAGAACAAGATCATAAATAGGAGAAAGAAGGTCCATTGAGATGACAAACAACTACCTCACAAACCTCAACAAGAAGCTTCGGATAAGGAGAGGATAGAAAGTATCATGAAGATCCAAGCTACAAACCTACAAAAATGTAGTAGCAAAGGGTGAGTACCAATCACATGGTACTCAACAAGTAAACTTCTCAACACAAGCTAAGGGAATAGAATACGGGTACTCCATACACCCCAACCGAACCTCCATAACTACCACCTGCATTAAAGTTGCCCAACCTAACAGTTCACAATTTACATAGCACACAACCCAAAAACAACACTCTAACAATTACATATCCTCAACAGCAGGTTCAATATTCATCAATCACAACCTCCTCAAAAAGGAACTCACAAGGTAAGAAAAATACAATATCAAGTTCACTAATGATAAAGATGTGCAATACAGTGGAATGCAATGTCAAATATAGTGATGCATGTCTGACCTAGTGATACACACCCATGTCTCTTAGTTCGGGACCCATGGGGGACATATTTTCCCATGCATCCGTGGCAGCGTGCGACACGTCTCTTGATAATAGTATTCATAATGGCGCATGATACATGCCTCGATATATAGTATCAATCGTGGCGCGCGACAGGTCCCTCAAAATTATACATCCTCTTTAATTTCTTATTATTTCACAGTTCACATAACACTTGTCACAATCATGTATCAAAACAATGCAAATGCCATGTTCACAATAATGAGGAGATGACCATTTTCATAACATTGCAGAATTCACAACAACACAATTGTGATAGAACACCGACAATAAATCAATAAGCCTTTCAAAATCATTATCAACACATCACTCACCAACAATTAATCACATTGCCTTTTATGATCCCTTTTTCAACGTTAGAATTATTCAACATGGACAAGTCAACCCATCACCGAGTCCCATTACTCCCGAACACATACCACAAGGAAATACACGACTCTATGCACTTAACAAGGGTTTAGAAATCCACATGCCTCAAATAATGGAACGATCACTTCGGGAGTTGAGTCTTCCCCTTTCATTGGGCATCTAAATCAATACAATCTATTCAAATTAATAATCAAAATAGGGATTTCAAAACTAACAACATCCATACTACTATATGTCTAGCTTAGACCCAAAAACTTACTCACATTTATAATCAATTTCCTTATCTTGCTAACACGTCAACTCTCATATTTTCTAAATTTCAAGTCTAGGATTTAGGCTCAATATCTCCAAATAAAATATTTTTAATGATCTTTTTATATAAAATACACCAACTATTTAATTACATATCTCATTATATCAAAACTTGAATCATAATATAATAATCAAATAATAATATTTAAAATTGAAGTCGCTGATTACAAAACAAATGGCAACAACCACAAACCCACAATTTTTCCAATTCCCTCTGTGTGTTGCCAATGACCTAAAGCAAAAAAGAAATTTACAATATCTAATTTGAAACTAACCAGTAATTTTTACTGACAACAAAGAAAAAAGAAAACTAAATTCACAATTTTCATACAACTTTAATAATTTAGCAATCATTATATATATAATGATTGGTAATCATTTAACCTATTAATATGTCATATTAATTTACAAGAACGATACCTGAACCTATTCCTCGACGATACCTTTAGGGCGACTGCTTTCGTCGGTTTCTTTACTCTCTTTTCTTATCTAAATTAATATTGTACTAAAAGTGACAAATTCTAATAACTTATTTTAACATATATGGGCCAAATAGTATAGGATCTTAAATAAATTAAAGACATGTCCAATTAACCATCAACTAAATAAATTAATTATCTAAAAGAATACATGTTAATTAAATTACGTCGTTGAACGAGTAATTCAAAATTCCCATTTAAATTTTACGTAAATGGTCCTTTATGAATGAGAGAGGACTAGTACTCAAAATATCCTAACGGGTCATTACAGCCTGTTACACCTTAGGTACCTTATTTTTCTTTTCGTTCTAGGACGATTGCATGTTTTAGTGATAGACAACGTAGTATGTCATTTCTTGTAAAATTTCTTTTGATTGTAAAATGATCAGTTTACCCTTCTCCTTAGTGTTTTCATGCTTATTTTTTCTTGCGCGAATGGTTAGTGTGGTCCCTGATTCAATCGGGTATATTTTTATGTGATTTTTCCCTTTTAATGGAATTATGTTGGCATGGTTGACTTTTGTCCAAATTTCATGTTCAAAGAACCAGATGTGACTTATGTTAGTTCCATCGCATCTATAATTTCTAGTTTGAGCAACTTAGGTTGTTGGTAAGAATTTCAAGGCCTTAAGTTTTGTTTTCGGCGTTTGGTGTGAGAAGTTGAGTTTTAAAGATCAAGAGTGGATTGGCGGTAATTACGTTATTTGAAATCTTTTAATGAATATGACGATTCCATTGAGTCCAAAATGTCAAATTTGATGAGGTTGCATGTACAGTTTATTTTTATCGGACTCCGAACAATTTCTGAGGGTCCGATCGGATACTTGGACTTATGGTTTTTCTGTTTTCCGGTGTTTGGTGCAAGAGGATTGCATTCTTTGGTCCCTGGTGTGTTAGCATAAGGTTTGGATAAGCTCGCGGATAAACAAAGCTCTGAGATCGAGGCATCTTTCCCGCGTTATTGAAGCATTTGCATCCTAGTGTGACACAATAGTGACACTTTGCCCGTGTTCGCCGACTACATTTTTTAGGCAAGGATTAAACCTAATTCGGGATTTCTCCCTTTCTTTCATTTCCACAATTTTAAATCTTTTGATGCTTATGTAAGCCGATTATTGGGAGCATTTTTGTGCAAATTGTGTGGGGAACTTTTCTTAACCATTTTTTTTTATTCCTTCAATTTTTATCTTCCAAAAAATCTTTTAAATCTTTATTTCAATGTGGGTTTTGGGTATTTCACCTATGATGGAAATTAGAAAATTCTTGATTTTGAACTCGATTCTTGCTTGTTTTTAATGGGGTTTTCAACCACAAACTCCTCTTGGCTTGTAGACATTGATTTTTAAATGAAATCTAATTTTACCCTTTTGATTTATAATTGAATTTTTGATTATTTTACCCCCTATTTGTAATCCTATCAGTATGGTATCACTGGACTCCATTTGATGACCTATATCAATTCTTCATAATTGGGGATCATTTTGGGGATCGTGTGGTTGAGGAAGTTCTTCGATTGAGTTGTTCGAGTAAATTTTTGTCCTTTGTGGTAGGTTTTGTTATTCCTCTTTTAGACTAAGATGAGAAACTAACCTTTCTTTTGAAGTGAACTATGAAATGGGAAGTAGTGTGAGTTTTAGAAGATGGTAAGTGTTTACCTTCTTGATTAGTTCATATGATGTCTATTTGTGATGTTTAGCTTGTGTAGAGGTTTGTGTGACATCTTTAATTGTTGTTGCAAACCTATGATATTTAAGTATATGCCTGGGGAAGGGGCTGATGTTCATTCTTTATATTTGATATTGAGATTCCCAGGCAAGGGGCTTGAGGTACCTTTTGAAACATCTTAAAATGAATGCAATGCTTTTCTAAGTGGTAAAGAATGATTTTAAATGCTTTTCTCCACTATCCCTATCAGTTGAGAACATGTTTCATGACTTGTAGATTTTGGGAACTTGATACTATTTGAAATTCTTGATGAACTGATTATGCCTTTTGTGTTGTATGTCTTGTGATGGATTCATCCTAATGTCGCATATCATTTCACGTAAATATGAGAAAGTGGAGAAATATAAATTTTTTTGAGAAATAAATATGATACCTTACTTATATCCTTGACCACAAGCTAGGTGGAAAGTTGATAATACTTTGAGATTATTATATTGGTATATGAACTGCCCTATGTATCCTTTTTTTCGAAGCTAAAGCTCGACAAGGTAAATACGACAGGTTGTGCGATGACCTTGGTAAAACCACATCATTCCATAATTTAATAATCTCATAGCATCGTACTGGATGGTTTGTTGTGTTGTGTAACTTGCTAATATTTTGATTTGAGTATTATCTATAACCTTTTGTGTATACTTTATTCGTGTTGTGGTTATATAAATTGGCGGCAATGATGTCGGGATGGGACTTTACTGCGTGCAGGTGGAAGCCTTTAATAGTTTATTTCTTAAGTCTGCTTACTCTCTTATACTTAGTCAGTCTAATATATGTGGATTATACTCACCCCTATTTCTGTTATACTTTTGATGTAGATCCTTCTCAGGGTGATCCTCAGAGAGGTTGATTGAATCTAGAAGTTATTTCTCTTTCAAAGTTGTGGTGAGATCCTACTTTTTGGATCGCCATTGGCTTCCATCTATCACTTACAATCTTTAATCTTCTTTTCGACGACTTGAGATGTATTTCAGAATCTAGAAATGTATTAGTTGCTCATTAAACATATGCTACCTAGTATTGGGAGCTTTTTTGTTGTTTTCTTATCGGTTGTGGCTAGACTCCCCTTTGGGAGTCTCGTATGCGCTATTATTTCAGAATACACAACAATTTTGGGGTCTCCAGATCTGTGCAATCATTTCCACGACTTTGATCATCATATCAAAATCACTATTTATAAAAAATGAAAAGGGTTAATATACCTCTATCTCTCTCTCTCTCTCTTCCACTGAAATATCATCTGATTTATTTTACATCTGTCGTTATGTAATTTAATGTTTTCCCTCCAAAACACAATTTTACTATCTTTAAGAAATTTTATTAAATGTTCTTATTTTCCTTTAATGAGATAATTCTTAGCCACACAAATTTTTATTCTTAAACTTAATGTCCATTCAAACACAATCGCATGAATAGATATGAAGGACGAAGTTGTTTAGAAGATTCTATACAATTGACTTGATATACAATTACAATACACGTTCTTGAAACTAGTCTTTACAACATATACGATGAATAGGAGTTAACAATAATAATGCATTTATTAACTCTAAAAGATGAACCTCAGGTAAATGAAATCATTCAAATTCTTACAACTAAGAACAACAACAGGGAGCTAACTATGCTTTTTATTTATAATAAATGAATAGAAAATTTTATAGTTCTTGTAGATATATCATTATAAATTCAATATGAATTAATAAAAGTATAACTGATATTGATGATATTAAATTTGCACAATCTCAAAACTCAAACGAATTAGAAAATACACTAATAATTTGAAATAAGTTTTAAGGCTCTGTGTCACGACCCAACCCATTGGGTCGTGCGGCCACCTACTCTAACACCTAAGTAGGACAACCCTCATATCCCAATAGTTAAACCATGCGGAAAATTAAAGAGAAACAGAGATAAATGAAATAACAGGGTTTTATAAATAAGAACCTTTAAAACAATTTCAGGTTAAAACTTGTAAAGTAATTAACACCCCCAAGGATCTAGTCTAAACAGGTACAAGAGCTACTAATAGTACATGCAAGACATAATAATGAAAAGACACAGCTTCAACCATGCGTGTCACACCCCAAAGCTACCCCCATGACGCGGACACGGGTCCTAGGATCACGAGTGACCCCAAGCTAACCCTGCTGGCATATCATAAGTAACTAAATTAAACTGAAGTAAAGAAATACTATGCGGAAGCTAAATCATATGATAATCTGAAATTATGGGTAAATACCCATATACTATCTGAATAAATGAAAACTAAAAGTTTGAACACAAATGAAAAGTGAAACTCTAACACTATAATTGAATCTAACTATGTCTAAAATAAGCCTCTAAACTGACTAGAAGTGCTTGGACATTCCCCAGCTAAATCTAGCAAAAACTGAAGACTAAAGACTAAAATGGAAAGATAACATGTCAACTATCCTCGAGGAATGATGACTCATCATTGATGCTGTTGAACTGAAGATCGGGAACCGATCTATGTGTAATCTAATTGCTAAGGACCTGAACCTACATCACGAGTAGATGTAGGCAGAGTATGCGTCAGTACTTGAAAGGTACTGAGCATGCAGGATAGAATAAAGCTGAACAATAATCATAACTGAACAAGTAATAAAGCAATGATATAATCTGAACATGATAAGGATACTGAAAGTACTGTACATGACTAAACTGAATGCAATGACCAAGTTTATAACATATTGATACTGAATATTGAACTGTAATGATAACCTGGTCAATGTAATAGAATGTATTAATAACCGACATAAAACCACATGAACTAAATGTGGCGTTTTTAGTATACACCCCATCGAGTGGAATTAATATACCCTACTAGAGGTATAAAGGCATACTGGCGTGATCACTAAAATGATGTCAACAGAAGGGACTTACAACCGACGAGGCACGTAGTTCTGGGACTTGAGGCTGACTGACCTAGTCCACTCGGTATTAAGCTTCTCCCAATTTATTAGGTAATTAACATTTTAAGACTGAAATGTTTAATACTGGATAGCTCAAAATACTGACATGCTAACTGAAAATGCAACATAAATATGTTAGTAATGAAACATTAAAATCTCAGGCATGTATAACTAAAATTTCTGACATAGCATGTGTAATTCATAAACTAAAAGAACTACATAACTAGGGTTCTGAATTTATGAAAGGATCTATGCAAAACAATGCTAAAATCATGATAATCTGATTAATAACATTAAAATAACTAATTGATAATAATCTACCAAAATTCTAGAAACCCTAGGTCTAGATAATCTAAAGAGAATAAAGATTCTGACTGAATTCTAGGGACCTAATGGGTGAAAGATACCCACTAGTAAAATCCCACATACCTGGTGATGAATTCCACGGAGAAATCTTTCGATTGCAGGGCTGATGAAAACCTGTGGCGTTCTTGGACTAAGGCTTGGTCGACTCTTTCCGCTTCTGCGTACTAATTTTTGTACGTTTTTGGTGAATGATTTTCTTACGGTATATTCTAATTTAGTTACTAGGCTAAAAATAACCAAAACTACGTAGTTTAGGGTTTAAAAGACGTAGTTTAGGGATCCAACGCATAAGGAAAAAACCGAAAGACCACTAACATAACTGCTGTAGGGGGCCATCGACGGACGCGACCGACGAACCGTCGATCGATTGACGGCCTGTACTGGTCAACCATTAGTCAGCGATTGGGAGATGATCTGGTGTCCGACCTACGGCACTGGACCACGGACAGTGGTCTGACCTATAGTCCGTAGGTCCTGCCATGGCCTAACCCTTAGGCGATTGTTTTTTAAAATTCTGGGGGAGGTTCGTAGGTGTTGCATTACGGACCTGCAGAACGGACCGTGGGTCCTCCTACGATCTATGGGTGTCAACCGTGGGTTGCACCTGCAAACTCTGAAATCGGCATTTTGGTTTGTTCTAGCATACATGGTGTAACATTATCTCCCCCTTGGGACCATTCGTCCTCGAATGAAGACTAAATTAGCTAAAATGGAGGGAGAGAGTTGCAACCCATACCACTAAACACTGGAAACTGATTTATGACTGAACTAAGTTCCAAGAACATGCAAATACGCTAAAGATGCAAGTACAAACTGAAGGAACATGATGCTAACACTGAAACTTTGCATGAATGACTAAAAAAATGAAGAAGAACTATTCCCTTAAGCTAGAATTGAATCCGAAATAAAGAGGTGAGGATACTTGGCCTTCATGGCTGCTTCTACTTCCCAAGTAGCTCCCTCTACGGACTAACTCCTCCACAAAACCTTGACTGAAGCGACTTCCTTGTTTCTGAACCTTCGAAGATTTCAACTGGTACCTCTTCATAAGTGAGACTATCCTTCACAACAACACTTTCTAAAGGTACAATAGATGTTGGATCACCCACACACTTCTTTAGAAACGAAATGTGAAAAACCGGATGCACTGTTGCTAGTTCTGTTGGCAACTCTAACTCATATGCCACTTTACCAACCCTTTTCAAGATTTTGTAAGAGCCTACATATCTAGGACTGAGCTTCCCTTTCTTGCCAAACCTCATCACCACTTTCATAGGTGACACTTTCAGGAAAACCCAATTATCAACTTGGAACTTTAATTCCCTTCTCCTTACATCTGATTAGGACTTCTGGCGACTCTGGGTTGTCTTAAGTCTATCTCTAATGAGTTGCACTTTCTCCATAGCATCATAAACTCAATTTGGTCCTATCAAGGCTGCTTCACCGACTTCAAACCAACCAACTGGAGATGTCGTTTACGCCCATACAATGCCTCATAAGGGGCCATCTGAATGCTGGAATATTAGCTATTATAGTAGGTGAACTCTATAAGATGAAGGTGATCATCCCAACTAGCCTTGAAGTCTATCACACAAGCTCTCAACTTGAACTCTAAGGTATGAATGGTACACTCTACCTGACCATCCGCCTACGGATGAAATGTTGTGCTAAGATTAACCTAAGTACCAAGACCTTTCTGAAATGACTTTAAGAAATGAGAGGTAAACTGAGGACCTCTATCTGAGATGATAGACAAAATAACCCCATGCAACCTGACTATCTCATTAATGTAAAGCTTGGCGTAGTCCTCACCGAATCTGTAGTCTTAACAACCAAAAAGCGTACCGACTTAGTAACTCTGTCAACAATCATGCAAATGGAGTCATGATGTCTGCAAGTACAAGGTAAACTTGTGATGAAATCCATGTTGATCACTTCCCACTCCCAAGTAGGAATGTTGATCTCTTGAATCATACCTCCTAGTTTGTAATGTTCTACCTTGACTTGTAGACAATTGGGGCACTTAGCCACAAAATCTGTTATATCCCTTTTCATGCCATTCAACCAAAAGACTTCCTATAGATCACGGTACATCTTAGTAGCGCCTGGGTGAATAGAATATCTGGAATATGGGCTTCTGCAAGAATCTGCTGTCTCAACTCACCCACCTTAGGAACACCTAATCGACCCTGATAGCGAAGCATACCATCTCCTCTTTGGGAGAAAACCTCAACTCTCTGCTGATGGACTGCACACTTTAGTTGACTCAATATCGGATCACTGTCTTGATTTTCCTTCACCTCCACTACCAATGAAGATTCTGACCCATTCGGTACTGTTACACCACCATCTGATATGCTCATAAGGCAAACTCCCAAGCAGCTCATAAGGAGGAATCCCAAGCAAGCAAGTCTGTGAACCTCCTTTTCTAGATCATTTATTTCTTCCTCAACATGTGCTACACTATCCATAGATATTCTGGTAAGAGAATCTGTTACTACATAGGCCTTACCAGGATGGTAATGCACACTCATATCATAATCCTTGAGGAATTCAAGCCATCTCCTCTGGCAAAGATTCAACTCTTTCTTAGTGAACACATACTGAAGGCTCTTATGGTCTGTGAACACGTCTACATGAACACCATAAAAGTAATGCCTCCAAATCTTAAGTACAAACACCACTGCTGCAACCTCGAGGTCATGAGTTGGATAGTTCTTCTCATGAACCTTAAGTTGTCTAGAAGCATAATCTATAACCTTACCTCGCTACATCAACACACAACTTATGCCAACTCTGGATGTATCACAATAGATAACATAACCATCTAAAGCCCGACTCTGGATGCATCACAATAGATAACATAACTGTCTAAACCCTCTGGTAGAGTTAGAACGGGAGTTTTAGTCAACTTAGTTTTCAGTTTTGTGCAGGTTATCTCACAATCATCTGACCAATGAAAATTAACCTTTTTCTGAGTCAACTTAGTCAATGGAGAGGCTATGGATGAAAATTTGTCCACGAACCTTCTATAATAACCTGCTAGACCCAAGAAACTTCTGATATCTGTAGGAGAGGTAGGTCTGAGCCATTGTTTCACTGCTTCTATTTTCTGAGAATCCACTTGGATCCCTTCGCTAGACACAATATGCCAAAGGAAAGCAACAGATTGCAGCCAAAACTCACATTTGCTAAACTTAGCGAATAATTGGTGATATTTGAGAGGTTGCAGGACAACTCTCAAATGATTCGAATGTTCCTCCTCATTCCTAGAGTAAATGAGGATATCATCAATAAAGATGGTAACAAACAAGTCCAAGTATTGTTTGAACACTCTGTTAATCAAGTCCATAACTGTGCGAGCTACTAATAACTGAAATAAAACCACATGAGCTAAATGTGGACTCTGATGTATACGCCACATTGAGAGGACCCAATATACCATGCCAGAGGTATAGAGGCATGCTGGCGTGATCACTAAAATGATGCCCACAGAGGGGAGTTACAACCTACGGGGCACGTAGTTTTGGGACTTGATGGT
Organism: Solanum tacnaense; assembly: GCA_029582525.1. NCBI lineage: Eukaryota > Viridiplantae > Streptophyta > Magnoliopsida > Solanales > Solanaceae > Solanum > Solanum tacnaense. Next base: position 54,560 of record JAJOOD010001465.1, read on the forward strand.
TACTGACCCTAGTCCACTCGGTATTAAACTTCTCCCAATTGATTAGGTAATTAACATTTTATGACTGAAATGTTGTAATACTAGATAGCTCAAAATACTGACATGCTAACTGAAAATGCAACATTAATATGGTGATAATGAAACATTTAAATCTGAGGCATGTATAATTGAAATTTCTGACCTAGCATATGTAATTCATGAACTAAAAGAACTACATAGCTAGGGTTCTGAATTTATGAAAGGATCTACACAAAACAAAGCTAAAATCATGACAATCTGATTAGGAACATTAAAGTAACTATTTCATAATAATCTACTGAAATTCTAGAAACCCTAGGTCTAGATAATCTGAAGGGAATCAAGAATCTGACTGAATTCTAGGGACCTAATGGGTGAAAGATACACACTAGTGAAATCCCACATACTTGGTGACAAATTCCACAGAGAAATATTTTGATTTCAGGGCTGAAACTGATGAAAACATGCTGCTTTCTTGGACTTTGGATTGGTCAACTCTTTCCCAATCTTCGTGCTATGTTTTTTAATGTTTTTGTTGAATGATTTACTTAGGGTAGATTCTAATTTAGTTACTAGGCTAAAACTGACCAAAACTATGTAGTTTAGGGGTCCAACGCATAAGGAAAAGACCAAAAGACCGCTAACTTAGCAGTTGTTGGAGACCACCGATGGACGGGACCGACGGACCGTCGATCTACTAATGGCCTGTACTGGTCAACCATCGATCGGCAACTGGGATCTAAAATTTGGGGTCCGACCTACAGCCCTGGACCACAGACCTTAGTCTGACTTACGACCCATAGGTCCAAGTGTGGCCTGACCCTTAACTGATTTTTTTAGTCTTCTAGGGGGAAGGTCGCAGGTTTTGCACCACGGTCCATTTTGTAGGACCGTGGGTCCTCCTACAGTCCGTGGGTGGCAACCGTGGGTTACACCTGCAAACTCTGAAATCTGCATTTTGGTCTTTTCTAGCATACGGGGTGTTACAATGAGAAAGGAATAATAGAAGTTGCTAGAGAATTTCTTCGTCTTCACCTAATGAAACATCACCGACCCTGCATCTAGACTATGCCAAAAAGGCATAGCAAGAGTAGTATCAGTTAAGGCTGGCAAGGGGACGGGGACGGGGACTGGGGGACGGGACGAAGGGGGACGGGACGGGACGGGGGACGGGGCTGGGGGGATTTTGGGGGGACCGGGATTGGGGGGACCAGGATTGGGGGGACAAAAATAAGTCCCGTCCCGTCCCACTATATATACGGGATGGGA
>JAJOOD010001466.1:0-43608 GCA_029582525.1 Solanum tacnaense
CCCCCCCCCCCCCCCCCCCCCCCCCCCCCCCCCCCCCCCCCCCCCCCCCCCCCCCCCCCCCCCCCCCCCCCCCCCCCCCCCCCCCCCCCCCCACGATTTTCACCCATTTTTTCTTTCAAAAAAGAATTAAGAAAAAGTCATGATAAAATTTGTATCGATAAAATTAGTAATATTATTAGTGAATGCAACAATATATCTAAGTAAAGATAAATTTATTACTTAATAGTAGATTCTTTACAAAATAACAATTGATATCTATCATTAAATATATCACTAAAGCTCAAATTCTAGGAAAAATATTGATTCAGTATTACATCGTTAAATTTACTTATAAATTCAACACTAGATGATAATTTACCAAACAATTTAAATTTTCAATTGGTAAATTTACCAACTATTCAAATATCAATTAGTAATTTAATAATTTACCAATAAATTTAATCACATGAGGTAAAAGTTACTATCCAACTTAACATTCATATGTAATATTACCAACTAAAAATTAATATGTTGGTAAATTTTACCAATGGATTAATGATCGGTTGGTATATTACCAATTATTTTAAATATGTTAGTAATTTACAAACTACAATCTTTATTTGTTGGCAAAATTTCCAACTAATTGGATTTTTGTTGGCAAGTTTACCAACAAATTACATTTCGTTACTAATTTACCAACACATTTATATTTAGTTGGTAAATTTAGCAACAACATGTTGTCATTGGTAAATGGTTGGTTAGTAATTCGTAGGTAATCTGTTAATAAATTATTTAAACAATTTTTTTTATCATATTTACCAATCGATATATACTTCGTTGATAATATTACCAACAAAAGGTGTGCGTTAGTATTATTTCAGTTGGGAATTTATTAATAGAAAGTTGCTAAAGTTGGTGTCATTTTTTCCCACCGTATCTACCAACTAAAATACTTGGTTAGTAATATTTTGGAATTTCGTCGTTAAGTTTTAAAATATAATTCGGTTAGAAATATGTTGGGAATTTGTTAGTGAAATACTAACCAATTTAAGTTAGTAGTAAAATTTGTTGGCAATTTGGGGTTTTTTTGTAGTGATGGATGAAAACCATCATACCTTAATACCAAAAGCATGACTTCAATGGTGGAATTGGAGACTTGGCTTGCAAACCCTAGTTTCTTCAACTTTCTAGTAAGAGACATATCTGAGAGGAAGACTTGTTTCTTTGTAAATTTGAGAGAATGATTTCCTTTGGGGAAATTTAGGGGTTGAAACACTTATATAGGGATGTTGGTGAAGGGTAAAACGACATACTATTAGGCTAGAATAATTAGGAAAATACTCAAAAGCCTCTAGGAAAATAACTACCGACACCATCGACGGTGACAACCTATGGTCCGTGTTTCCACCAACGGACTGTCCTGATCGTCTGTTGCTTGGTGTCAGAGACTCAAAAAATAGGACACTCAACAATGGGACCCACCCACGGGCCGTGGTCCAATCGACGGGTCATGGGTCCCAATCGTGGTTCTCAACTTTGAACCTCAAAATCTTTCTAAGTCTAGGACTCACCTATGAAACCTATTTACAGCTCGTGCATTGGACGACGGACCATCCTGGTGAACCGTTGAAAAGTATTGGAACTTGACATTTTTGGACCAACTGATTGGCCAACCACGAACATTGTCTACAGTCTGTGGGTCGTTCCACAGGCCACGAATGGAACAGTAGGAACTGGCACCAAATTTTTGAAAACTAAAATTTTTCTGTCTTCTTGAATCCGAGGTGTTACACTTTGTGACCGGATGTCTATTGTGTTGTTTGATCCAGGTTCTACTTATTCCTTTGTTCTTGTTAATTATGCTCTAGAACTTATTTTGAATTGTGATAGCATTGATGCCCACATCAATGTTTATACCCATATTGGAGAGTATGTAGTAGTAATCCAATTGTATCATTATTATTTTTTCTGTAATTTATGGGCCTACGAACTCAGGTGGATATAGTTAAATTGAATATGTTAGACTTTGATGTGATCTTAGGTATAATTGGTTGCCTCTTTATTTTTTTGTACTAAATTGTAATGCAAAAACAATGACTCAAGAGATCTCGGGTAGGGAAAGGGTAGAGTGGGAAGGGGTGTAAAAGGCTAAGCCATTAAAGACCATATCTTTCCTTCAGGCTAGAAAACTAGTTGGGAAAGGTTTCTTGGCCTATTTGGCTTATCTTCGAGATGTTAGTGAAGAGTCCCCTTACATTGAGTCTATTCCCATGGTTTTGGAATTTTTGGAGGTATTTCCTACCGATCTTACTGTATGCCTTTGGATTGGGACATAAACTTTTGTATTGATTTTGAGTCGGGCATTCGCCCGATTTCTATCCCTTCCTATCGCATGATTCCGGTAGAATTGAGAGAACTGAAGACTTCGCTTTAGGAATTACTTGATAAGGGGAACATAAGAATGTGCATAGATTACCGACAGTTGAATAAGGGTACCATCCAAAATAAGTTTCCATTGTCTCAATTAGGTAATTTATTTGACCAGCTGCAAGGTTCTTCCATCTTTTAAAAGAAACACTTGTTGTTGGGGTACCGTCAGTTAAAGATCACACCTGAAGACATTCCTAAGACAACTTTCAAAACCTAGTATGGACATTATGAGTTCTTGTTGATGTTGTTTAATTTGACTAATAAGCCTGCAACATTTATGAGTTTGATTAATGGGGTGTTCAAACCATTCTTGGATTTGGTGATTTTGTTAATATATACCAAGATTGGTATATACTAACGGTTAGCTCGGGTACCACACCTAGGATAGGGATGTCCATATATGGTTGGCTCGGGTACCACACCTAGGACATGGATATCCATATATGGTTGGCTCGGGTACCATGTTGGTACACTAACAAAGGATGGCTCGGGTACCAAACTGGTATACTAATATATTAAGTGTGTATTCCATGAGAGGACTATGTATGTTTTTATGCTTCCATGGGGAGACCGGGCATTTGCATTTGTGATCATGTGGGTCACTCATCAATTTATTTGTTGTTTCATGATATGTGACTGGAATTCTAAATGAATTGATAATTGTTATGTGTTGTTTAGTGTTGTTGTATTGTGGTAAATTGTTTCCACTCGTATCGTTGACTGGCCATGTGATCCTACCAGTTAAATGTTGTTTGTGTACTGATACTACACATGTTCTTTCCTTATTGAGTATAGGACATCTTCTAGCGGCTGATCCAAGCCTCAGTTAAGAGACATATGACTTCATATACAAGGGTGAGAGTTTTGGGTTTAGTTTTGTTTAGTTATTGGTTATCCCACTAGGTGGTTTGTATGGGTGTTATTATATTCTAGGTGTTTTGATGATCCTCACAAATGCAGGGACCTGATCCCTGGCAGAGTGCTCTCATCCAGATACAAATGGAGTATAACTGTAAAGCTGTCATGTTAGGTGGTAGGTGAAAAGTGCAGTGTCCTACACCAATAGGAAGAGCGGACGAGATTGTATGCTTCAGTGTCTCACAAATGCAGGGACCTGGTCCCATGCAGAGTTCTCTCGTCCAGATCTATAATGGGGTACAACTAAAAAGCTGCCTGCGTCAGAAATTGGTGAAGCCGTCAGAAGTACTACACCAATCAAAAGGGACGAGGTTGTTTGTCCAATGTGTATTAACTCTTTATGGTTGACTTAGTCAATATGAAAAACAACAAACTAATTCATTCATTCAAAAGGAGAGAGAGCCAGCACGTCTTCTCAAGAACATACTAAGAAAAGTCTGTAAGGGACCTGGTCCCTACAAGATTGCGTACGTGAAAGGATGACAGTACAGCTGTAAAGCTGTCACTTCTGATGTGACAGGTGCACGTCTTTACAGAGAAGGCAGACTCTTAGCCAATGGGGGCTGTCCCAAGGAGTTTGTGTTCATTTTCATTATATTATCTCTTTCAAAAATACACAAACTCAAGATTTGGCAAACTAAACTTGGATTTTCTCTTAAAATTCATAATTTGAAAAGAAGGCCATCTTCAAAGAAGAACATTGCTCAACTCAACAAAGGGACCTGATAGAGTGAAGAAGAGTCTTTGTTGTATTTAGAGTTTTGTGTCTCATGTGCTTACATTGTAAATCTGATCCTAATCTATAAAGGATTCAGATCTTGTTTCGGTTTCTAAAAGTCTAAGTCATCTAGAGTTAGGTGATTCAGTGGGCAACATCATTGTTGCTTAATCAAAATATAAATCGTCTAGAAGGTGGTGGTTTAGTGGGCGGTGTGGTATCCGCTTAGAAAAATCTATATTAATTAGTGAGGGTTATTATAGTGGGCAGTGTTGTATCTGCTCTGGCTCAGCTAAGTGATAGGAGGTATTTCTTAGTGTGGAGATTAGCAGGCTAATCTGATTTTGTAAACTTGCTTTTACTTTTTCTTGGAGAAGATTAGTGGAAGCAGTTTGAAAAGTCCTATTGAGAAAAGGTCGTGGTTTTACTCCCTTGAGCAAGGAGGTTTCCACGTAAAGTTGTTTGTTCAATCTTTACTTTCAGCACTTATTTTATTGTTTGTTGTTGTAACTGTGTTGAGGACTTGGTCCCATCAAAACAAGTGGGCGCATATTTTAGTTACTATTCTTGCTAAGTTAAGGGACATGGTCCTTGACTGATAAGTGGACGCATACATTCCAACAGGTGCCACTCATAACGATCTGGTTCATCACACTAATTCATGATTGTTTCTTGATCCAGTATTCCAACCAGCATACAAAAGGAGAGTTTTGTTAAATTCAACATGAAAATGTCTTGAAATATAGGAAGACAACCAATTAGTGTTTTTCAATTCACATGTAGATGTACAATTCTAGTGCTAAAACTCTCATATGATTACTAATAAGAAATAATCATTGAAAGTAGATTTATGAATAGTAAACGAGAGGATACTTAATTTGATTTTTTGCATGAGGTTGCATGTTACACTTTATTTTCTTCAATATATATTAGAGCTTAAAATGTTTTTTTCAACAATAATGACATTAAAATTAATGGTTATATTCATCAATGACCCATGAAATATTTAAAAACAACGACTTTCCTACTTGATGCTGATTAAACATATTTGTATCATGATATAGTCTCTTAATTTGCTTGAATACGTAAATTATTTTAAAAAAATTCAAGTGCATTCAAGTGCTTCTAGATTCTAATTAGTCTATATAGTATTATAATGATATGTAATGTAAAGATTCATTGCATTTATTATATATTTTTGTATATTAACTATTGATTTGAAAAGGAGAGTAAACTTGTTTAACATAGATTTCTAATTAAAATTTTCAACTATATTTAACATTTACAAAAAGAAATGTACAAAATGAAAAATATAAACTGACAATTAAATGGAATCAAATAGACACAAATTATACGTCATTGCATTAATTACTCATAAATGAAAATAATTTAAGAGAGTAAATAGGTTTTACTAATTAATTATTTTGTAATAAGTGTTTAGAAGACCAACAATTTGTTCTAATGACTCATGATTTGTCACATCATTCATGCTGCAGATCATGACTATATATATTCATTTCTTTCAATATAGTAGCTCTATCTCCGCTCCCAAAGTAGAAGAGAGAAAATGTTAGACTATTTGCCAAATCGGTTATTGCCTGAAATCCTTTACAGGCTGCCCATTAAATGCCTTTTACAGTTTCGATGTGTATCAAAGAAATGGTATTATCTGATAAAAGCTTATACCCTTTGGTGTTTTGATGATCTCCTCACAAGGGTAGGGACCTGGTCCTCTGCAGAGTATGAATCTCATCCAGTGTCCATATGTTGTACAACTATAAAAGTTGTCTGCGTCAGAAAGTTTGTGAAGCTGCAGAATACTTCACAAATCAGAAGCGACGAGGTTGCCTGTTCAATTAAGGGGGAAACACCAGTTATTGAATGAATGTTTGTTCACTCACGTGAGGAGTTATGCAGGTTGTTTGTCATCGTCAAAAAGGGGGAAATTGATAAGTGCTTATGCTTCTTGATGTTCACAAGTGCAGGGACCTGGTCCTCTGTAGAGTATGAATACTCATCCAGTGGTCAAAGTGTTATACAGCTGGAAAGCTGTCTACGTCAGAAGGTTGGTGAAGCTGCAAAGTAGTCCACCAATCAGAAGCAACGAGGTTGCTTGTTCATTGGATAATAACTTTTCATGTCTAAATATATCCAAGAACAAACAACAAATTATTCATTCATTCAAAGAGAGAGATATTTCAAGCTTCAAAACAGTAGGGACCTGATCGATTGCTTCAAGTGCTTCCTGTACCAGCTGTTACTTTGTTTGCTTGTAATAGTGCCTATATTGTAGGATTCGTTTCACTTGTGAAAGAAACGTTTCAAGTTTGGGTGATTCATTGTAAGAACTAGGTTAAGGGTAACTTAGTGTCTTACTCTAAAGTCTATATTAATTGGTCATGATTAGTATAGTGGGCAGTGTTGTATCTGCTTAGTCAAAGTCTAAATCATCTAGGAGCTAGTTGATTTAGTGGGCGGTGTGGTATCCGCTTAGCAAAGTCTAAGTTATCTAGGGGTGATAGCTTAGTGGGTAGTGTTGTATCTTCTCTGGCTAATCTAAGTAATATGTGTTATTGCTTAGAGTTGGGATTAGTAGGCTAATCTCCGTTTGTAAACTTGCTTTTACTTTTGCTTGAGAAGATTAGTGAAAGCAGTTTTTTGAAAAGTCCTGGCAAGCCAGGTCGTGGTTTTACTCCCTTGAGCAAGGAGGTTTCCACGTAAAATTGTTGTGGAATCTTTACTTTCAGCACTTTGTTTATTTTCTGTTATTGTAATTGTGTTGAGGACCTGGTCCTATCTAGACCAGTGGACGCATACATTCCAACAAGTGATATCAGAGCGGTACTTTTCGATTTGGTTAACACCAAGAAAACAAAAGATCCAAAAGGAATGGCTGCTCCACCTAATATGGAAGAAGGTCAGTCTTCTAGTAGGCCACCGCGTTTTAATAGTCAATATTATGGCTGGTGGAAGACTACATCAACGCTGAGGACACTGAGCTGTGGGACATCATTCTTGATGGACCATATATTCCTACAAAGGAGGTGAAGAATGAAGAGCTCACCACTACAGTTGTCAAAACTAGAAGGGAGTACAATGAGATGGATAGGAAAAAGATAGAGAAGAGCTATAAAGCAAAGAAGATTCTAGTGTGTGGGATTGGATCCGATGAGTACAACACAATTTCTGCGTGTGAATCAGCCAAATAGATATGGGAATGTCTCCAAACAGCCCATGAGGGAACACAACGAGTAAAAGAGTCTAAGGATGATATGCTTACGACTCAATACGAGAATTTTTGTATGAAGGAAGGTGAAACTATCTTTGAAATGAACTCAAGATTCACTTCCATCACCAACGAACTAAGATGCTTAGGTGAGACCATTCCCTTAAGCAAACAAGTTCGCATTATTATCAAGGTTCTTCCCAAGTCATGGGAAAGCAAAGTTGATGCTATAACAGAGGCAAACGATCTGAAGACACTTTCCATGGATGAGCTGATTGGAAATCTCCAGACCTACGAGATGAACAAAAAGTAGGGGACAAACATGAACGAGGGAAAGAAGGAGAAATATGTCACTCTGAAAGCTTCTTAAAATGATGCGACTGAGGAGGAGGATGAAATGGCTTATGTCACTAGAAGGTTTCAAAAATTCATCAAGAAGCATGATGGATTCCAAAAGAAAGCTTCATCTAGAAGAGCAGCAAATGCAAATGATCTTTGTCATAAATGTGGCAAACCTGGTCATTTTATGAGGGACTATCCCAGCCAGAAGCAGGAAACTCAGGACTTCAGACCTCGTAGAAGGGACCAGATCCCAGACCATGCTAGGAGGAAAGCTCATGCTGATCAACTGGTGAGAAAAGCCTTGGCCGTATGGGGAAATGAGTCAAGTGAATCAGAAGAAGCGACAGAAAGTCATGAAGATGTTTCAATGACGGCTATTAAAGATGATGAAAATGTCTTCAATTCCATAATCTAATTAATGGCAAAGTCTGATGATGTAGAGGATCTAAATGAGGTAACTCTTTTTGATCTTCAAGATGATCTGGATACTCTTCCCAATAAAAATTTGAGGAAACTTGCTGCATTGCTTATTGGCTCTGTTGATGAACGAACCACTGAAAACTTAATGTTAAATGAAAAAATAAGTTTGTGTGCAGATGAGAACTCTGCTCTCATGTCTAAAGTTTCTTAAATGAGTGTAAAAATAGGGACTCTATAAACGAACAACATTATACCTGAAGAGGACCTTGGTACCTCAGTAGGTGGAAAGAGAAAGCTTAGCATCTTTGAGGAAGAACTGGAAGAAAACCTTAAAATCCTTGAGTCCAAGTTAGTTGCTTCTCTTGAAACAAATTCTCAACTGAGAAAGGATCTGAGTAAGGTCAAGGAGGAGTTAAGTCACTCTCTAAAATGGACTGACTCTTCTAAGATACTCTCTAATCTGTCTAATCAGAGTTTCAATGGATAGAAAGGGTTGGGACGCAGACCAATAGAACCTCCTTATAATTCTCATAGCAAATACGTATCTGTATCTGACAATCTGTTGTGCACTCAGTGTGGGCCTAATGGTCATCTAAAAGAAAAGTGTGAGACTTTGAGAAAAGAAAAAGAAAAGCATGAGAAATTTGTCAGATCTGAAAACAATGATAAAAGGGAACTCAAGGGACCTGGTCCCCGTTATCATTTCAGTAAGAACACTTTGCCCCCTGGACAGGGAGGTTTCTTTTTAAGCATTTTGATAGTTATTGGGAACTCCATCTGAAGTGGGTTCCCAAGTCTAATAAGTGATTCTTGTGCAGAAGAGAGGGAGCAATCAATGTTGGTACATGTATAGTGGATGCTCAAGGCATATGACTGGAAATACTCTAAACTTCCTCTCTTTGGAAGCACACTAAGGTGGTGGTGTGTCATTTGTCAGTGGAAAGAAAGTTTTATTCTTGGTATTGACAAGATAGGAAGAACTGCAGATCATTCCATAGACAGTGTACACTATGTGGATGGTCTGAAGTTTAATCTCTTAAGTGTGTTACAAATTAACGACAAGGGAAATAAAGTAAAGTTCATGTCTGAACGGTGTGTGGTTACAAACTGTGCAACTAAGAAAATTGTAATGTCTGCAAAAAGAGTCAAGAATATTTATGTTGCTGATCTTGATTCTATTGAAGGAGAGAACTTGTCATGTCTGAGTGCTCAAACTGATGATGCAAATCTTTTGCATAGACGACTGGGTCATGTAAGTACCTCTTTACTTAGCAAACTTGTTGCAGGGGACGTGGTCCGCGGACTACCAAAGCTGAAGTTCTCAAATGACAAAGTCTGTGACGCCTGTGCAGAAGGCAAACAAACAAGATCTTCTTTCAAGGCAAAGAAGGGTGTGAGCACTACCAGTCCTTTGGAACTTCTCCACATGGATCTGTGTGAACCTGTCAGAATTCAAAGAAGATGAGGTAAAACATATATTCTTGTGATTATTACTGATCTCTTCAAGTACACCTGGAATATGTTTCTAGGGAAAAAGGATGAGACTGTCGGAATTTTGATTGCTTCTGCCAAAGCAATTCAACTGAAGGTCAATTGCAACATTGCTAATATTTGATCTGACCATGGGACAGTGTTTGAGCACTCTCAAATTGAAATTCTTGTGCTAGAAATGAAATCAATCATAATTTTTCTGCACCAAGAACTTCTCAACAAAACAGAGTAGTTGAGAGAAAGAACAGAACTCTGGTTGATATTGCAAGGACTATGTCGATTGAGTCAGGGCTGGCTATGAACTTCTTGGCAGAAGCAGTCAACACAACATGCTTTGTTACTAATAGATCAGGTCTATGATAAAGATGACACCGTATGATTTGTTGAACGACAGAAAGCCTTCAATTGCTCACCTTTAGCTATTTGGGTGAAAATGCTTTATACTAAGTAATGGAAATGATGACCTGGTAGGTTTGATGCCAGGAGTGATGAACGTGTGTTTGTAGGATACTCTTCTACCAGCAAGGCCTACAGAGTGTCTAACAAAAGAATTCTACGTTTCGAAGAGAGTATTTATGTGACATTCTATGAATCTGAGAAAATTGATGATCAAAGGGAGACCATGAGATGGAAGAGCTGATTTAGGAAAGGGAAGACAAGGGTATCCAAAACCGTGGAAACAAACAGGTTGCAAAGGAAATTGCTGCGGATCTCATAGGAGCACCTGGTCCCTTTGATACTACACAAAAGGTTCCATCTCAAAATCATGAAGATGATGATGCTGAAATCGAAGAAGAGTTGATCAGAAAGTCCGGATGAAAACTTCAATCCTCACATCCATTGGACAATCTCATCTCTCCACTTGACTCTGGAATTCAAACTAGATCCAGGACAAGAAATCTAGTTGCATATTCAGCCTTATGTCATCCATTGAACCAAGGAACATCAATGAGGCTCTACAGTATGCAGATTGGGTAACATCAATGCAAGAAGAACTCCATCTGTTTGAGAGGAGCAAAGTGTGGCACCTGGTCCCCCGACCTATCAACAAAACAATTTTTGGAACAAGATGTGTTTTCAGAAACAAACTTGATGAGCATGAAGCCATTACTAGAAAAAGTCAAGGCTTGTGGTGCAATGGTACAACCAAGAGAAGGGGATTGACTATTATGAGACTTTTGTTCCTATTGCCAGAATGGAAGCCATCAGAATTCTGATAGAATCTGCTGCTCATATGGAATTTAAGCTCTTTCAAATAGAGTCAAAAGTGCCTTCTTGAATGAGAATCCGAAGGAAGAAGAGCATGTCAAACACCCCCAGGCTTTGAAGATACAGAACTGCCAAATCATGTGCTGAAGTTAGACAAGGCTTTGTATAGGTTGAAACAAGCTCCCAGAGCTTGGTATGAACGCCTGTCAATATTTCTTCTTGCAAATGGGTTCAAAAGAGGTAAAATTTATAATTATCTGTTGTTGAAATATAGAGGAAAGGAGTTGTTGATTGTGCAGGTTTATGTGGATGATATCATTTTTGGAGTCCCAACATATTTACTTTGCAAGGAATTTGCTGATCTGATAAGATGCGAGTTTGAAATGAGCATGACGGGAAAAACTCACTTTCTTCCTAGGCTACAAATCAAACAGTCTATTCAGGGTACCTCTATATGTCAAGAGAAATACATCAAGGAACTGCTTTGAAAGTTCAATCTGATTGAGGCAAAAGTTCTTGACACTCCCATGAGCACAAGTGTGAAGCTTGACTTAGATGAAGATGGAGTTGAGGTAAATCAGACTATGTATAGGGGAATAATAGGGTCACTTCTGTACCTCACTGCAAGTAGGCCGGACATAGTGTTCAGTGTAGGGATGAGTGCAAGATTTCAAGCAGCACCAAAGGAATCCCATCTAATGGCAGCTAAACGTATCTCGAGATATTTGAAGGGAACTCAGGACGTGGTCCTCTTCTACCTAACAGGTGACTCACTTTATCTAATTGGTTTTGCAGATGCTGACTATGCAGGGTTTCTTGTAGATTGAAAGAGTACATCAGGCATGGAATATTTTCTTGGATCATCACTGATTTCCTGAGGGACAATGTTGAGTAGCAAAATGTGGTGATGAAGTTCTGTAAGACTGAAGACCAGCTGACTGATATCTTTAGAAAGTCATTGAGTAAAAAATGTTTCATTAAAAACATGATGAGGCTGGGGATGCATAAGATTACCTGATCCCTTGACAAGTTGGCACAAAAATCTTCTAGTTTGATTATGTTACGGAGGGCAGGTATCTATACTTGTTTAATGTTTGTCACTTAAGAATTCGCTTATGGTACCTTAATGCAGGTATACACTCATGGTGTGTCAAGCTGAAGGGACAATTTAATCACACTAGGCAGGGTTGCAGATTGAAACGAAGACCTGGTCCTCATAAGGTTAGTTTCACTTATACTACACTGTCAAACTGTCAACATCACTGCCACGTGTTTGTTGCCCTTTCATCGTGTCATTTTCAGATGTCTTTTCTCTTTTAAACCAAAGTTTGCTACTGTTGGGGACCCGATGTCTTGTTGGTTTTATATACTACTTCTCTTAGTGAATCAAATTACAAAATGTCTTCAAACAATTCTTGTTGAAATTCAGTAACCCTCTCTTTTCTCTCTTTCTCGCCAAATTCGTAACTCTAATTCTTTTTCAAAGATCCCTATCTCCCAAGAAGTTGAAAACCCTAGTTCATTCAACTTCTCCTTTCCTACTCCAGAAGGCTGCAAAGATATGTCATGTGAAAAAGTAGATAGTTAGAAAACAGGTGGATGAAAAATGAAAACCTGTAAAGGGACCAGGTCCTAGGGTTCAAAAACAAAGTGAAGAAAAGGAAATGTCAAGGGAAGATCGCATAGCGGAGATAAAAAAGCAAAAGGTACTGAAAGGAAGAGACCTTGATCCAAAAATACTCGTTGCTTCTGGTATGTCAAACCACCTGCTCCGTATCTTCATGAACCTGAAGTGCGAGAATTTAATTATAAGATGGAATTGTTAGAGGATAGGGGGGTCCAAGACTACTGTTCAGGATATTGAAATTCTTCTAGTTGTGGAGACACTTGGTATCATTCTGGGTGTGCCAGTAAAGGAGGTGAGGTCCATTGAAGGGTGTAAACCCTCTAGTGAGTTCTCTACAAGGGCCACCAAGCGTGGAGATATCAAATGTGTTGGGATTCCATACGGGTATTTGCTGAACTACGTGTTAAACCACTTTGAGGTACCGGTGGGACGAGGAGTACCTGGTACCATCAAACAGATGTTCACTGCAGTCACCCTGCTAGAGTGTGAGTGTGTGAAAGGTAAGACTAAGGGAAGATCAATGGTGGCAGATGTCCTGGAACAACAAGCATCTCTCAAACATGAAGTGACTGATCTTACTGCAATTCTGAATGATAAAGAGGTGGAAATTGTAACGCTGAAGGAAAAATTGCAGAAATATGTCTAAGGAGGACCTGGTACCAGTGATGGAAATGAGAAGATGGTGCAAAAGTTGAAGGATGAAAATGAGGTTGCTAAAGGCTCATGAGGATGCAAATAAGCGTCTGTCTCTGTTTATGCGCACCCTCAATCCCTTTCCCACTCCGTCTTAAAAGTGTCTTGTTTCCCTAGTTTCCCTTTTTGTTCTTCAATCTTGATTAAAACTCTTGTGGCTTTATGTTTTGTTGACTGACTACAGTGGTCAATATCTGTGATCTAATGCTATTTATGTTTCTGCCCTGTTCATGTATGGCTTAATATTGTCTTTATGCTTACATACGCATGTTCTGTGTGGCCCAAGGCTCTGAATTCTTTTTGATTAACATTTTAACTTGCATATGTTTACTGCTTCGCCTTTTCAATGATGTCAAAATGGGGAAGTTTGGTGCAATTGGCCAAGGCTTAAGGGGTAACTGATATTAAGTTTGGTGCAATTGGGGTAACTGTATGCTGTGAACTGACTGAACTAATAGGATGGACTGACTGCTGGGTTGCTGTCTTAAGGAGGAACTGATATTGAGGGGGGCCTGATATCAGTAAGGACGAACTAATAGGATGTCCACTCTAATTAGTTGTTGATGTATGCTTCTATAACTACCTAATTGAGCAATTGATTTTTGAATGGATGTCTACTCACTCGAGTGAGGAGTTGTTTGTGCAGGTTGTTTGTAATCATCAAAAAGGGGGAAATTGATAAGAGCTTATGCCCTTTGGTGTTTTGATGATCTCCTCACAAGTTCAGGGACCTGGTCCTCTGCAGAGTATGAATCTCGTCTAGTGTCAATATGTTGTACAACTATAAAAGCTGTCTGCGTCAGAAAGTTGGTGAAGATGCAGAGCACTTCACAAATCAGAAGCGATGAGGTTGCTTGTTCAATTAAGGGGGAAACACCAGTTATTGAATGAATGTTTGTTCACTCACGTGATGAGTTATGCAGGTTGTTTGTCATCATCAAAAAGGGGGAAATTGATAAGTCCTTATGCTTCTTGATGTTTTGATGATCTCCTCACAAGTGCAGGGACCTGGTCCTCTGTAGAGTATGAATACTCTTCCAATGGTCAAAGTGTTGTACAACTGGAAAGCTGTCTGCGTCAGAAGGTTGGTGAAGCTGCAGAGTACTCCACCAATCAGAAGTAACGAGGTTGCTTGTTCATTGGATAATAACTTTTCATGTCTATATATATCCAAGAACAGACAACAAATTAATTATTCAGTCAAATAGAGAGATATTTCAAGCTTCAAAATAGGAGGGACCTGATCGATTGCTTCAAGTGCTTCCTGTACCAGCTGTTACTTTGTTTGCTTGTAATAGTGCTTATTTTGTAGGATTTGTTTCACTTGTGAAAGAAACGTTTCAAGTTTGGGTGAATCATTGTAAGAACTAGGTGAAAAGTAGCTTAGTGTCTAACTCTAAAGTCTATATTAATCGGTCAGGATTAGTATAGTGGGCAGTGTTGTATCTGCTTAGTCAAAATCTAAATAATCTAGGAGCTAGTTGATTTAGTGGGCGGTGTGGTATCCGCTTAGCAAAGTCTAAGTTATCTAGGGGTGATAGCTTAGTAGGTAGTTTTGTATCTGCTCTGGCTCATCTAAGTAATAGGTGTTATTGCTTAGAGTTGGGTTTAGCAGGCTAATCTCAGTTTGTAAACTTGCTTTTACTTTTGCTTGAGAAGATTAGTGAAAGCAGTTTTTTGAAAAGTCCTGGCAGGCCAGGTCGTGGGTTTACTTCCTTGAGCAAGGAGGTTTCCAAGTAAAGTTGTTGTGGAATCTTTACTTTCAGCACGTTGTTTATTTTCTGTTATTGTAACTGTAATGAGGGCCTGGTCCTATCTAGACCAGTGGACGCATACATTCCAACAAGTGGTATCAGAGAGGTACTTTAGATTTGGTAAACACCAAGAAAAGAAAAGATCCAGAAGGAATGGCTGCTCCACCTAATATGGAAGAAGGTTAGTCTTCTACTGGGCCACCGCGTTTTAATGGTCAATATTATGGTTGGTGGAAGAATCGAATGCATGACTACATCAACGCTGATGACACTGAACTGTGGGACTTCATTATTGATGGACCATATATTCCTACAAAGGAGGTGAATGATGAAGAGCTCACCACTACAGTTGTCAAAACTAGAAAGGAGTACAATGAGAAGGATAGGAAAAAGATAGAGAAGAACTATAAAGTAAAGAAGGTTCTAGTGTGTGGGATTGGATCCGATGAGTACAACATAATTTCTGCCTGTGAATCAGCCAAAGAGATATGAGACTGTCTCCAAAAAGCCCATGAGGGAACACAATGAGTAAAAGAGTCTAAGCTCGATATGCTTACGACTCAATACGAGAATTTTTGTATGAATGAAGGTGAAACTATCTTTGAAATGAACTGAAGATTCACTTCCATCACCAACGAACTAAGATGCTTAGGTGAGCCCATTCCCTTAAGCAAACAAGTTTGCAAGATTATCAAGGTTCTTCCCAAGTCATGGGAGAGCAAAGTTGATGCTATAACAGAGGCAAAAGATCTGAAGACACTTTCCATGGATGAGCTGACTGGAAATCTCCAGACCTACGAGCTGAATAAAAAGTAGGGGACAAACATGAAGGAGGGAAAGAAGGAGAAATATGTTAGTCTGAAAACTTCTCAAAATGATGCGACTAAGAAGGAGCATGAAATGGCCTATGTCACTAGAAGGTTTCAAAAATTCATCAAGAATCATGAGGGATACCAAAAGAAAGCTTCAACTAGCAAAGCAGCAAATGCAAATGATCTTTGTCATAAATTTGGCAAACCTGGTCATTCTATGAGGGACTCTCCCAGCCAGAAACTCAGGACTTCAGACCTCGTAGAAGGGACCAGGTTCCAGACCATGCTAGGAGGAAAGCTCATCCTAATCAACTGGTAAGAAAAGCCTTGGCCGTATGGGGAAATGAGCCAAGTGAATCAGAAGGAGAGACAGAAAGTCATGAAGATGTTTCAATGTTGGCTATTAAAGATGATGAAAATGTGTTCAATTCCATATTCTCATTAATGGCAAAGTCTGATGATGAAGAGGATCTAAATGAGGTAACTCTTTTTGATCTTAAAGATGATCTAGATACTCTTCCCATTAAAAATTTGAGGAAACTTACTGCATTGCTTATTGACTCTGTTGATGAACGAACCACTGAAAACTTAATGTTGAATGAAAAAATAAGTTTGTGTGAGGATGAAAACTTTGCTCTCATGTCTAAAGTTTCTGAAATGAGTGTAAGAATAGGGACTCTAGAAACGAACAACATTATACCTGAAGAGGACCTTGGTACCTCAGTAGGTGGAAAGAGAAAGCTTAGCATCTTTGAGGAAGAACTGGAAGAAAAGCTTAAAATCCTTGAGTCCAAGTTAGTTGCTTCTCTTGAAACAAATTCTCAACTGAGAAAGGATCTAAGTAAGTTCAAGGAGGAGTTAAGTCACTCTCTAAAATGGACTGACTCTTCTAAGATACTCTATAATATGTATAATCAGAGTTTCAATGGAAAGAAAGGGTTGGGACGCAGACCAATAGAACCTCTTTATAATTCTCATAGAAAATATGTGTCTGTATCTGACAATATGTTGTGCACTCACTTTGGGCGTAATGGTCATCTAAATGAAAAGTGTGAGACTCTAAGAAAAGCAAAAGAAAAGCATGAGAAATTTGTCAGATCTGAAAACAATGATAATAGAGAACTCAAGGGATCTGGTCCCCGTTATCGTTTCAGTAAGAAAACTTTGCCCATTGTACAAGAAGGTTTCTTATTAAGCCTTTTGATATTTATTGGAAACTCCATCTGAAGTGGGTTCCCAAGTCTAATAAGTGATTCTTTTGCAGAAGAGAGGGAGCAGTCAATGTTGGTACATGTATAGTGGATGCTCAAGGCATATGACTGGAAATACTCTAAACTTCCTCTCTTTGGAAGCACACCAAGGTGGTGGTGTGTCATTTGACAGTGGAAAGAAAGGTTTTATTCTTAGTATTGGCAAGATAGGAAGAACTGTAGATCATTCCATAGACAGTGTACACTATGTGGATTGTCTGAAGTTTAATCTCTTAAGTGTGTTTCAAATTAACGACAAGGGAAATGAAGTCAAGTTCATGTTTGAAGGGCGTGGTTACAAACTGTGCAACTAAGAAAATTGTAATGTCTGCAAAAAGAGTCAAGAATATTTATGTTGCTGAACTTGATTCTATTGAAGGAGAGAGCTTGTCATGTCTGAGTGCTCAAGCTGATGATGCAAATCTTTGGCATAGAAGACTGGGTCATGTAAGTACCTCTTTACTTAACAAACTTGTTGTAGGGGACCTGGTCCGCGGACTACTAAAGCTGAAGTTCTCAAATGACAACGTCTATGACGCCTGTGCAAAAGGCAAACAAACAAGATCTTCTTTCAAGATAAAGAAGGGTGTGAACACTACCAGACCTTTGGAACTTCTCCACATGGATCTGTGTGAACCTGTCAGAATTCAAAGCAGATGAGGTAAAACATATATTCTTGTGATTATTAATGATCTCTCCAGGTACACCTGGAATATGTTTCTGCGTAAAAAGGATGAGAGTGTCAGAATTTTGATTGCTTCTGCCAAAGCAATTCAACTGAAGGTCAACTGCAAGATTGCTAGTATTTGATCTGACAATGGGACAAAGTTTGAGAACTCTCAAATTGAAAGTTCTTGTGCTGGAAATGGAATCAATCATAATTTTTCTGCACCAAGAACTTCTCAACAAAACGAAGTGGTTGAGAGAAAGAACAGAACTCTGGTTGATATTGCAAGGATTATGTCGATTGACTCAGGGCTGGCTATGCATTTATGGGCAGAAGCAGTCAACACAACATGCTTTTTTACTAATATATCAGGTCTATGATAAAGAAGACAACGTATGATTTGTTGAACGACATAAAGCCTTCAATTGCTCACCTTTAGCTATTTGGGTGCAAATGCTTTGTACTAAATAATGGAAATGATGACCTGGGTAAGTTTGATGCCAGGAGTGATGAAGGTGTGTTTGTAGGATACTCTTCTACCAGCATGGCCTACAGAGTGTTTAATAAAATAACTCTATGTGTCGAAGAGAGCATTTATGTGGCATTCAATGAATCTGAGAAAATTGATGATCAAAGGGAGACCATGAGATGGAAGAGCTGATCTAGGAAAGGGAAGACAAGGATATCCAAAACCGTGGAAACAAACAGGTTGCAAAGGAAATTGCTGCGGATCTCATAGGAGCACCTGGTCCCTTTGATACTACACAAAAGATTCCATCTCAAAATCATGAAGATGATGATGCTGAAATCGAAGAAGAGTTGATCAGAAAGTCCGGATGAAAACTTCAATCCTCACATCCATTGGACAATATCATCTCTCCACTTGACTCTGGAATTCAAACTAGATCCAGGACAAGAAATCTAGTTGCATATTCAGCCTTATGTCATCCATTGAACCAAGGAACATCAATGAGGCACTACAGGATGCAGATTAGGTAACATCAATGCAAGAAGAACTCCATCAGTTTGAGAGGAGCAAAGTGTGGCACGTGGTCCCCCGACCTATCAACAGAACAGTTTTTGGAACAAGATGTGTTTTCGGAAACAAACTTGATGAGCATGAAGCCATTACTAGAAAAAGTCAAGGCTTGTGGTGCAGGGGTACAACCAAGAGGAGGTGATTGACTATTATGAGACTTTTGTTCCTATTGCCAGAATGGACGCCATCAGAATTCTGATAGCATTTGCTGCTCATATGGAATTGAAGCTCTTTCAAATGGATGTCAAGAGTGCTTTCTTGAATGAGAATCTGAAGGAAGAAGTGCATGTCAAACAGCCCCCAGGCTTTGAAGATACAGAACTGCCAAATCATGTGTTGAATTTAGGCAAGGCTCTTTATGGGTTGAAACAAGCTCCCAGAGCTTGGTATGAACGCTTGTCAATATTTCTTCTTGCAAATGGGTTCAAAAGAGGTAAAATTGATAATTCTCTGTTCTTAAAATCCAGAGGAAAGAAGTTGTTGATTGTGCAGGTTTATGTGGATGATATCATTTCTGGAGTCACTACATATTTACTTTACAAGGAATTTACTAATCTGATAAGCAGTGAGTTTGAAATGAGCATGACGGGAAAAACTCACTTTCTTCCTTGGCTTGAAAATCAAACAGTCTATTCAGGGTACCTCTATATGTCAAAAGAAATACATCAAGGAACTGCTTTGAAAGTTCAATCTGATTGAGGCAAAAGTTATTGACACTCCCATGAGCACAAGTGTGAAGCTTAATTGACTTAGATGAAGATGGAGTTGAGGTAAATCAGACTATGTATAGGGGAATAATAGGGTCACTTCTGTACCTCACTGCAAGTAGGCCAGACATAGTGTTCAGTGTAGGGATGAGTGCAAGATTTCAAGCAGCACCAAAGGAATCCCATCTAAAGGCAGCTAAACGTATCTTGAGATACTTGAATGGAACTCAGGACCTTGTCCTCTTTTACCTAACAGGTGACTCACTTGATCTAATTGGTTTTGCAGATGCTGACTATGCAAGCTTTCTTGTAGACTGAAAGAGTACATCAGGCATGGAACATTTTCTTGGATCATCACTGATTTCCTGAGGGACAATGTTGAGAAGAAAAATGTGGTGATGAAGTTCTGTAAAACTGAAGACCAGCTGACTGATATCTTTAGAAAGTCATTGAGTAAAGAATGTTTCATTAAAAACATGATGAGGATGGGGATGCACAAGATTACCTGATTCCTTGACAAGTTGGCACAAAAATCTTCTAGTTTGATTATGTTACGGAGGGCATGTATCTATACTTGTTTAGTGTTTGTCACTTAAGAATTCACTTTTGCTACCTTAATGCAGGTATACACTCATGGTGTGTCAAGCTGAAGGGACAATTTAATCACACTAGGCAGGGTTGCAGATTGAAACGAAGACCTGGTCCTCATAAGGTTAGTTTCACTTATACTACACTGTCAAACTGTCAACATCACTGCCACGTGTCTGTTGCCCTTTCATCGTGTCATTTTCAGATGTCTTTTCTCTTTTAAACCAAAGTTTGCTACTGTTGGGGACCCGATGTCTTGTTGGTTTTATATACTACTTCTCTTAGTGAATCAAATTACAAAATCTCTTCAAACAATTCTTGTTGAAATTCACTAATCCCCTCTTTCCTCTCTTTCTCTCAAAATTCCTAACTCTAATTATTCTTCAAAAATCCCTATCTCCCAAGAAGTTGAAAACCCTAGTTCATTCAACTTCTCCTTACCTACTCCAAAAGGCTGCAAACAAATCTCATGTGAAAAAGGAGAAAGTTAGAAAACAGGTGGCTGAAAAATGAAAACCCGTAAAGGGACCAGGTCCTATGGTTCTAAAACAAATGAAGAAAAGGAAATGTCCAGGGAAGATCGCATAAAGGAGATGAAAAAACAAAAGGTGCTGAACGGAAGAGTCCTTGATCCAGAAATACTCGCTGCTTCTGGTATGTCAATCCTCTCTGATGTTGTTTCCTTGCAAGAGTAGAGTTATTTGTTCAAACCACCTACTCCGTATCTTCATGAACCTAAAGTGCAAGAATTTAATTATAAGATGGAATTGTTAAAGGATAGGGGGGTCAAGACTACTGTTCAGGATATCGAAATTCTTCTAGTTGTGGAGACACTTGGTATCATTCGGGGTGTGCCAGTAAAGGGGGTGAGGTCCATTGAAGGGTGTAAACCCTCTAGTGAGTTCTCTACAAGGGCCACCAAGCGTGGAGATATCAAACGTGCTGGGATTCCATACGGGTATTTGCTAAACTACGTATTTAACCACTTTGAGGTACCGGTGGAACGAGAAGTACCTGGTACCATCAAACAGATGTTCACTGCAGTCACCCTGCTGGAGTGTAAGTGTGTGGAAGGTAAGACTAAGGGAAGGTCAATGGTGGCAGATGTCCTGGAATAGCAAGCATCTCTCAAACCTCAAGTGACTGATCTTACTGCAATTCTGAATGATAAAGAGGTGGAAATTGTAATGCTGAAGGCAAAATTGCAGAAATATGTCTCAGGAGGACCTAGTACCAGTGATGGAAATGAGAATGTGTTGCAAAAGTGGAAGGATGAAAATGTGGTTGTTGAAGGCTCATGAGGATGCAAATGAGCGTCTGTCTCTGTTTATGCGCACCCTCAACCCCTTTCCCCATCCGTCCTAAAATTGTCTTGTTTCCTTAGTTTCCCTCTTTGTTCTTCAATCTTGATTAAAACTCTTGTGGCTTTATGTTTTGTTGACTGACTACAGTGGTCAATATCTGTGATCTAATGCTATTTATGTTTCTGCCCTGTTCATGTATGGCTTAATATTTTCTTTATGCTTACATACGCATGTTCTGTGTGGCCCAAGGCTCTGAATTCTTTTTGATTAAAATTTTAACTTGCATATGTTTACTGCTTCGCCTTTTCAATGATGTCAAAATGGGGAAGTTTGGTGCAATTGACCAAGGATTAAGGGGGAACTGATATTAAGTTTGGTGCAATTGGAGGAACTGTATGCTGTGAACTGACTGAACGAATAGGATGGACTGACTGCTGGGTTGCTGTCTTAAGGAGGAACTGATATTGAGGGGGGACTGATATCCGTAAGGAGGAACTAATAGGATGACCACTCTAAGTAGTTGTTGATGTATGCTTCTATAACTGGCCAATTGAGCAATTGATTTTTGAATGAATGTCTACTCACTCGAGTGAGGAGTTGTTTATGCAGGTTGTTTGTGATCATCAAAAAAGGGGAAATTGATAAGAGCTTATGCCCTTTGGTGTTTTGATGATCTCCTCACAAGTGCAGGGACCTGGTCCTCTGCAGAGTATGAATCTCGTCTAGTGTAAATATGTTGTACAACTATAAAAGCTGTTTGCGTCAGAAAGTTGGTGAAGCTGCAGAGCACTTCACAAATCAGAAGCGACGATGTTGCTTGTTCAATTAAGGGGGAAACACCAGTTATTGAATGAATGTTTGTTCACTCACGTGAGGAGTTATGCAAGTTGTTTGACATCATCAAAAAGGGGGAGATTGATAAGTGCTTATGCTTTTTGATGTTTTGATGATCTCCTCACAAGTGCAGGGACCTGGTCCTCCGCAAAGTATGAATACTCGCTCAGTGGTCAAAGTGCTGTATAGCTAGAAAGTTGTCTGCGTCAGAAGGTTGGTGAAGCTGTAGAGTACTCCACCAATCAGAAGTAACGAGGTTGCTTGTTCATTGGATAATAACTTTTCATGTCTAAATATATCCAAGAACAAACCACAAATTATTCATTCATTCAAAGAGAGAGATATATCAAGCTTCAAAATAGTAGGGACCTGATCGATTGCTTCAAGTGCTTCCTGTACCAGCTGTTACTTTGTTTGCTTGTAATAGTTCTTATATTGTAGGAATCATTTCACTTGTGAAAGAAACGTTTCAAGTTTGGGTGAATCATTGTAAGAACTAGGTTAAGGGTAACTTAGTATCTTACTCTAAAGTCTATATTAATCGGTCAGGATTAGTATAGTGGGTAGTGTTGTATCTGCTTAGTCAAAGTCTAAATCATCTAGGAGCTAGTTGATTTAGTGGGCGGTGTGGTATCCGCTTAGCAAAGTCTAAGTTATCTAGGTGTGATAGCTTAGTGGGTAGTGTTGTATTTGCGTTGCCTCATCTAAGTAATATGTTTTATTGCTTAGAGTTGGGATTAGTAGGCTAATCTCAGTTTGTAAACTTGCTTTTACTTTTGCTTGAGAAGATTAGTGAAAGCAGTTTTTTGAAAAATCCTGGCAGGCCAGGTCGTGGTTTTACTCCCTTGAGCAAGGAGGTTTCCACGTAAAGTTGTTGTGGAATCTTTACTTTCAGCACTTTGTTTATTTTCTGTTATTGTAACTGTGTTGAGGACCTAGTCCCATCTAGACCAGTGGACGCATACATTCCAATATTATCTCATTTCATCTCTACTTACGGATCGATCATTTCTAATGGTACCCCCATTTTCCTCATCTCTAACTTCTCCCAGAAACAACAAAATTGTTCTGTCTACTTTGACCCTTGTGCAGAAACCCAAAATTTTACCCTCTATAAAGAATTCAAGTTTCCATTGATGACTTGGTATGGAAACAACTTCTGAGTTGTGGGTTTCTCTAATGGTTTGTTTTGCCTTGTTGATGATATCTCACTATGGAGATATGTTGTCATTCTTTGGAACCCTGTTATTCGCAAAACTATCACCCTCCCAAATTATGTTGTTAGTTTTGAATCCAATCTAAGATTTGGTATTGGATTTGGGTTTGATCTCAAAATTTATGATTTTAAAGTGGTGAGGATAACTCATATACGAAGTAAATTTTTTTTATATCGAACCTGTGGGAGTTGAAGTCTATAAATTGAGTACATGTTGATGGAATCCCGTTAATTACTCAAAGGTCTTCTTCAGTGGTAAACTCTATATAGATAATTTGAGTATTCTCTTAAATGGGTCCATTCATTGTCTTTCCTATAGTATGAATGAAGCTGCGGAAAGCAGTAATAGCTTGTTGGTTTTTGACCTATGTGATGAAACATTTTGTGAAATGGATTTGCCACAAGAAGTATCTCATGTTTCTTCTTTGGATTTTTCTATTACTTTATGTGGGGAAATGATTTTTGTGATTTCGTACAAAAAGAGTCACAATAGTACATCATTTAATAGTTGTGTGGTCTGGGTGATGAACCAATATGGTAAAACAAAGTCTTAGATGGAGAAATTTGTTGTGAATTTGAGTGGTGGGATTAGAAATGCTATTGGGTTCACAATAAATGGAGAATTTCTTGTAGAACAAGACGCTGGAGATCTTGTATTGTATGATCCATTGAGCAGGGAACTGAAGGATCTTGAACTCCATGGTACTGGTAATGGTAATTCATTCTTCTTAAGCAAATACATTGAGAGTTTAGTGTTGCTTAATGGAAACAGTGGGGCTACATCTAATCCTTCCATTGCATCTAATTCAGAAGAGGAAGAGAAGTCCGAGATTTAGTGTTATGTTTATATAAGCTTACTATGTAGTATAGCTTATGAGAATTTAATCATTCAATTAAACTTTTAATAGCATTATGGAATGGTGACCATGTCATTCTAGCCCTGTTGATATATGCTAGTAGTGAAAGTGTAATCAGTTTCCCTAGGCACTTCATTTGCAATACTAAACCAGTTCAATTTCTAATTTCTCAAGTATTAGATTAAAGTGTTCCTTTTACTGTCCAAAGATATTTTGCCTGATCCATTTTTGAAACTCAAGTATCTTTATATCCATGGTAGGGATCATTCATTCTTGTTGAGAAAATATGATGAGAGTTAGGGCTTAAAAGCATTAAGTTACCATTCATGAAATTCAGGTCAGAGCTTTCACTCCAAGTATGTGAGATTCCATAAATATGTATATTTTCACCCATTGAGTCTCAAAGAAACTTCAATTCTTGAGTATATTATTTCTAGAAAATCGAGGGTTTTAATAATAATCAGTTCTTCTTCGTGAATGGTTTGTGCTTGCATATTTTTTTTGTGCTTGCATGTCTTTACTTATGATTCCAAGTTTTAAACGGTATTTTAGTGATCCCTTGGTATATGAGCATTTTCATGACTCAGAATTATGTATTTTCATATTAGATATTTTCAAATAATATTTTTTTTCTTCAAAATTATAAGTATCTACCAGTTGTATCATGATTAATGAGCTACTCAGTTATTATCAGTTTATGAGCATAAGCAAGTATTATCAAATTATTACCGTCTTCAATTAGTTGCATTTTTTTCCGTTAGGAGATTTACTTAGCACCGAGTGGACTTGGGGATGAAGGCTCATCCATTAGTTGGGGCATGATACCTTTAGTAAAAATCCCTATGTCCCAAAACTATATGCCACTGTAGGATTTAAAGGGATCTTCCATCAGTTGAGGCCGACTCATTAGTCTCTTACGAACATTAGCTTAATGGATCCACATTAGCTCAGATAAGTCTTTATACCCTGACAAAGTATTTTAGGCCCCTTTTGATGGAGACTATACATCAAACTCAATGTAGTAATTCACATGGTTTATGTTGTATTTAGTATCTCCCACAATCAGTCTTTCAGTTTTATTGCACGACCAAGTCTTCAATAATTTCAATATAGAATTTATCAGAGTTCATGTTATTTATTTATTCAATGCATCAGTATGTTTTCACCGTTCAGCATGTTTAGTATTCATGTATATCATGCATTATCCCTCATACTCAATACATTCAAAGAACTGACCACATACTTTCATCCTATATTGTATTATAATATAGGCTTAGACGCTCAATAACCAGCTTGCGGTTAATATGATCTCTATTTAGCAGCAATAGAGTTAGTGAGTATCATCCTTTAAGGACGACCTTTATCATTACTCCAATATTATGCTTTTAGTTTCAAACAACTTAATTCATCTAGGGGATTGTCCTAGAAACTTGTCTTAATAGAGGCGTTCAGACAATCAATTTAGACTCAACTTATGTTTTAAATCAGATATTGTGTATTTCATCTTTATAGACTATCTCAGTTATTAGCTTTCTCAACATTTTCCAGTTAACTTTAGTGGTTGTTTTGTAATTTCTGGTGTCATGCCAGACAATGATGTTAGCTTGGTGTTACTTGTGGCTCTAAGAATTATGTCGCGACTAGGAATAGTCTCGGTAGTGACACATATTTTGAAATATCAATTACTTGAGGATCATTGTTTAAATAAAGTTTGGGCAAAATCCTACAGAGGTGTATGTTGTGGGTTTTCACCCTTGTGAGTTGGGTGTTTTCCATGTTAAAATTACTATATTTGTTATTTTTCCACTTCTTTACTTCTACGATTAGGTTGCCAGTGAAACACCTAACATAGTCAAAGAAGAATTGGGAGTACACAAAATATCAATGAGCTTGAACATATTTATTTTAAATATTTTCATTTATAATAGCTAAGATTTCCTAGGTCCTTAAAATTAGTAATTTACTGATTATTATTACCTGATTCATGAAATACGTAACTAGCTAATGATTTTTAGTTGCTTTACCATCATATTTCCTTTATATATGATACTAACTTTTCTTTAAATTTTCTTCTAGATTTTAATGTTCTCATTCTTTAGTTTTGTGCTATATCGTAAGCTGAATCTAATCTCAATTGTGTGACCATAGATATTGTTGTATGTCTTGTAGTAAAATAAAACATTTAATAGGAAAACATGCATCATATTATACTAAAAGTGGGAAAAATGTTAGGCAAACATTAGATTACCATTTTGTCTCTATATCAAATACAAATACTATTAATCATCTAATAAATTGTTAATTAAATATTAAGTAGTAAATTTTAAATACTACAAGGGAGAGTTACACATTAAGCCAATGTCAAATTTATCAAATTCTTTCGGTTACAATTTATTCATGTTGTATGATGAATTAATATTAAATTGTTATAAGAAATTATTTTCAAGAAGACAATAGACTCCTTATTATATTTTTCAATGAATTAAAGTTGAAGACCAAAGGTTACATAATTAAGTAGGAAACTAATTGGCCTTTTTTAATTTTTTCCTTTCATCTTGTAGAAAAATATTGTAACACCCCGTAACTAGAAAGATCTAGAAAGGAATTAAAAAGAGGAAATAGTCATTTTTGGAAAGTATAAAAAAATATGGAAATTTGTTGAGTGTGTTAAAGTTGATTTTTGGTCAACTTCAAACGACCATAAATTTTAGCTCAGGATGAGTTAGGTGTGTTTCCAGATATCGTAGGAAATATTTTTGAATAATCTTTCCAACACCGCCGAGTTTGCACGATTCCGAGTCCGTATGAATGAGATATGCCCATTGAAAGTTGGGCTGTTCGAATAAGGAAATGTCCAATCCGGATTTTTCAAGGGTGTTTTGGTCTTTTCCTTACCCAATTATTTTATTTCGTTTTTGGGTAATTAATTGGGGTCTAAACTGATCTTAGTCAGTTTATGCTTTTGGAAAAAGAGTTAGGATTTTGAGAAAAGAGAAAAGAAGAGGAGAAAGGAGGAAAGGAAGCAAGAATCGTCAAGATCTTCACGAATCGCTTGTGGATTTCGTCAATGGGTGATCCCTACGAGGTATGTGAGTTCACACAGGGTTGGGTTTGTTCACCCACACGCCAAACATGTTTAATTTAGCATGATTTCGTCCTAAAAGTTGAAAGTTTCAATGTTCTTGATGTGTGTTCTTGAATTTACCTTCATTCTTGAATTTGGGATGAGATTGAGGAGTGTTTAAGGTCGATTTTAGAGTTGTGTTTGAGTAGGTTCTTGTGTACATATGCTGGGTATCTGAATCTAAAGAGAATTGGAGAAAAAGAATCCAATTTAGTCGATTTGGGGTTAGAAAACGAAGAAGGAACAAGTCGGTAGAATCTTTGTACCGCGGACCTGTTCCTCAGAATTGACAATATGTTCTTCGCGGAGAAGAGCGGTCACAGACCGTTCTGCCTCAAAAGTTATTTCGCGACCAAAAATTTAAATACACCACCGCGTCGCGGACCAGCTTTCAAATAGTGATTTCTTGATCTTTTCTCGTGTTTAACTATCTAAAAACACTCCTAAACATCCTGAGAGCTTTCCTATCACAAATCTCAATCCTTGAATCCATAATTTAATTCAAGGATCAGTTAAGAGTCAAGTCAAGAGAAGTTAAGAGCCAAGTCTACTAAAAGTCTTTTACAAATGATTTAACTTTGTTTTAAGATTTGAGTTTTGAGTTCAGTAAAGAGTAAAGTTGAAGTTCATTTCTTCAAAAGTATATGAGGACTATGTATTCCCAAAGCGTTTAAAATGTTTTCATATTTAAACAAATAAGGAAACTTTGATTTCCAAAGAGCCTTTGAGCTAGTTTTCAGAAAAGAGTAAATGCTTTCACAATTAAGCAAGAAGGGAAACTTTGATTTCCAAGATAGCCTTTCAGCTAAGTTTTGAGCAATTATCTCAAACCGTAGAAAGAAGTATGGTTTTAAACATAAGAGCTAGTATTATATTTTGGGAGTAGTATTGAGCACCGATGTGGGGGAGAGTTCAGACAACTCACAGCCCCCATAAACCATGTAGCCATCAAGGGTAGAATAGGGTCATACTTTTTAGATGATTCCTTTAGTGCTTTTTAGCATAGACTAGTGGATCCACTTAGTAGTTCAGGTTCTATACCCTCGGCAAGGTTTAGGACGACCCTAGAAGCGTGAGGCAAAATGCTGTATCATCACAATAACTCTTACGTGTTGGTTGTCAGTTAGAGAAACTCCCATAGAAGAAATTGTATTCTTATATACACAATTTTTTGTATTTTTACATACATTTCAGAGTTATATGAATCATTGCATACACACAGAGTTGACATCATGTTTTAAACAACTTTTCTTTATATTGCACTTGTTTTAAACTACCTTGTAATGAAATGAGTCCAGTTATGTTGAGTTGAGTTGAGCCAGGTAAGTTCTTCAGTTCCTTTCAAGCTTATGTATTATTTTAGAATTCCCCTTGCATACTCGTACATTCAATGTAGTGATACCATTTCTCCTGTATCTTATTATGATGCAGCCACAGGTAACCATGATCAGCATCCAATGCATCGTTGATTCTAGTTGAGCTCCAGAATTGTTGGTGAGCTTTCTTACTTCTGGAGGATCCTTTTTCATTTCTTTCAGTATTAGTTAGTTCATTAGGATGTCGTGGGCTTGTCCTGACATCTATCTCAGTTGTTTAGAGGCTTCATAGATAGACAGTCAGTTAGTTAATTCATTTGTCACTACTTTATTATTGGCTTATGTTTTGAGACTTGAGTTGCCATCTTGGCTAGTTTGAATGTTTCTTTTAAGACATTCTAAGTTTATTTCAAAAGTTCTTTATTTAGACTACTTCTTGTAATTTAAGTCTTTCGCTAAGTAAGTAAGCCAGGCCAAAGGTTCGCTTGGGGCCAATAATGGTTCTCGAGTGCCAATTCCACCCAGGGTGTTGGCTCGGGGTATAACAAACTTGGTATTAGAGCACAGAGTTCAAGAGTCCTAGGGAGTCTATGAAGCTGTGTATGTAGATTCCTCGTTATTGGTGTGAAGCGCTCCACATCTATAATTAGGAGGCTGCAACACTTAAGAAATTATCTCACTTCTTTCATATTCATTTCGTGCGTTAGAGTTTTATCTCTAAAAAGTTTCCCTCTAATTCGTGATGCGCATATTTTTCAGTAAATCATGCCTCCACGAAGAGCTGTCAGAGGTCATCCTGCTAGGCGAAATGTTGAGGAGCAAGGGGTACCTAATGCACCTGAAGTGAAACCCCAAGGAAAAGTTACCAATACTGAGTTCAGGTAAGCGATAAGGATGCTAAGTCAAGCTGCGACTTATCAGGTTTGTCAACAAAGAAGGGTTCGACAAAAAGATTCTGACACGTCAAGGATTTGTGAGTTCTTGAGGATAAATCCTCCAAGTTTCACTTGTTCGAGCACTACCGAGAATCCAGAGAACTTTATTGAGGAGCTGCTAAATATGTTTGATGTCATGCATGTTGCTGATACTGGGAGAGTGGAACTAGCTGCATACCAGATGAAGGGTGTCACTAGGATGTAGTTCGATCAATGGAAGAAGAACCGAGCAGAGAAGGCACCACCTGCGAGTTGGGCTTGTTTTCAGGAGGCCTTCTTAGGGCGTTTGTTTCCCCGAGAACTGAAAGAGGCTAAGGTACGAGAGATTCTCACACTTAAGCAGGATTCTTTGAGCGTTCATGAGTATGGGTTGAAGTTGACCCAACTATACCGTTATGCTCCGAAGATGGTTACGGATATGAGTAGTATAATGAGTGTGTTTGTTACTAGGTTGTCCTATCTATCAAGCAAAGAGGGTAGGGCAGAGGTGCTAATTGGGGACATGGATATATCGAGGTTAATGGTATATGTGCAGTAGGTTGATAAAGAGAAGCTGAGGGATAGGGAGAAGTTCAAGAACAAGTGAGCTAAGACAAGGAATGAGTCCGTACAACAGAAGAATAATGCCAACCGGTCGTCTTTCCAACAGAAACAGAAGGGACCTACTGCATCATCTACTAGTGCACCTGCACCTAAGAACAAAAGTGATTACAATAGTCAGAATTTCAAAGCTAAGCCTGCCTATTCTCAGGGTAGTATGGCGCAAGGGGGTAGTAAGCCTCCTGCCTGTGCTACGTGTGTTAGGAACCACTCAGGTACTTGTCGTGAGGGCTCCACTGGTTGTTTTAAGGGTGGCCAGAATGGTCACTTCATGCGAGAGTGCCCAAAGAACAAGTAGGGTAATGGTAATGGGGGCAATAGAGCCTAGTCTTCTTCAGTTGCTCCACCAGACAGAGTTGTGAGGAGTCCACAAATTGGACTCATTTAGGGCTTTATTTTAATAGAAATAGTGTCCTTGAATGCTTGTTTTATCTCAATACCTGATTAAAATGCTGAAATTTAAGATATTTGAAGTTTTAGTGGAAGCATGGACACTAAGGTGCAAAACGGTGCAAATAGGGCTGAAAAGAACAAGAAATGGAATCCTGTGGAATGCCAAGTTCAACTAGGCGAGTCGCCGAAATGATATGAACCGCCATTCGTTCCAGTATGCGAAGCCTTGAAGGAAGTGGATCAAAAGGCGAGGAAAGGAGCAGTCGGCGAGTCGCCGATCAGTTTTGCGAAGCAGTACTGTACCACCCAATGATCCAGAATGCGAGGATGCTAAAGGCAAGAAACTGAAGGCGATGAACTGACCAAAAGGCGGATCGCCAAATTCATCGGCGATCTCGACTAATGTCCCCGAACAATCCTCCGCAGCACAATCTGTGAAAACTATAAATACTTGTTAGAATTGTAGTCTTGGTGTGGAACAATTATAATTATTATTTTCACCTTAGAACATACTTTAGCTAATATTTTTTCTCTCAAGTTTGGAGAGGGTTTTGTGCAGACTTAAAGAAAGGAGTTCTTCTTCCCCAAGTTGGAAGTAGGTCTTCTCTATTCATTTTTCTTTTCTTAATTAAAGGTTTAATTTTTTATACCCAGCTGATTTCATTATCATGTTAGGTATAATTTCTTATTTCTTGATGTGTGGCTAAAAACCCCCATTCTTGGGGTGTGATTTAGCAAATGTGGGTTGATATTCTTGTTGGGTCTTGCTTGCTGATAGGTTAGATATATTTTAATGGTGATTTCACCTAGTGATTGTGGTTTAATCCAAAGGGTTTGTAGTTTTAAATACGAAGCCACCCATGTGTTTTCGGCTTGCCTGAGAGGGAGGCGCGAAACGAAAACCACTAGACTGATGGCGTAAGGAGTGGGTCGACATGAGGTTCAACCCGAAAGGGTGAGCCGTACTCCCATATCCTAACACTCAGCTCGAGAGAGTGAGTGGGGAAAGGCGTAGGCTGGTCTTTATGCGACAAATGAATGTCCGAGAGGAAAGCATTTGAAACGGGGTAAGTTGCCCTAGAGGGGACTTATTTCCTTTTAAAGCTTAGCCTAGTCACTATTATTTTGCAAATTTCCTATCGAAAGCATATACCCAACAATTTATCTCAACTTATATTGCGGTCACATCCCAAGAACTTTTCCCCATACTTGATTTTCTTGTTTATTTTGTTGTTTTAGTACATGTTACGAAACCCCATTTAAAATTTGACACTTTTGTGTCGCCCCCTTTAATTTACAATGTCTTTTATCGCAAATGTCTTTAGCTACGACTAGTTAGAACGTAAATTCTATTTTTCTATCAATTCTCAAAACCGATCCCTTGGGACACAACCCCAACCCTTGGTTGGGTTACTATATTATCGATGATCATTGACACTCATACCGTAGGATAGAGTCGTTGGTCACGATAATCATCAAAATGGCGCCGCTGCCGGGGAGAGGTGTTATTTGAGAATTTTTAGCTTATTAGAATTTCTATTCTTACTAGTTGCAGTTTACTAACTTGTAGAGAGCATGAATGTCAACGGTAGTAATGGGAGCCAGGTGGGCCATCAGGATGACATCGGAAGTCTCCATGACGTCCAAGAACCTAATCTCAATGATCTGCATCTCATGGTAGGTATTGGAGCTATTCGTTTGCCCTCAATAGAAGGAAACACAGTATTCCACATAACAAGCACCATGTTGCAACTTCTGCAACTAAAGGGGCTTTTCAGCGAATTAGCTCATGAGGACCCACACAAGCATCTTCGAAACTTCGTAGATGTGTGTGGACCATTCTCATTAAAAAACATTTCTCAAGAATCAGTGCGATTGAGGTTATTTCCTTTCTCATTGATGGGTGAGGCGTGCAAGTGGTTAGCCGAGTTGCCACGCAACTCAATCACTTTGTGGGAGGAGTTGATGAATGCATTCAATATATGATTTTTCCCTCCATCAAAGATGATGACTATCCGGGATAACATCCAAAGCTTTAAGCATCTGAATGGCGAACCTCTGCACAAAACCTGGGTCAGATTTAAAAAACTGGTGCAACAATGCCCAACACATGGTCTTCCTGACAATGTGATACTTCAATACTTCTATCGGAGTCTAGATTCGGTAAACAAGGGTGTAGCTGGCCAACTCTCACCCGGAGGCTTAATGCAGCAACCATACGAAGTGGCAGTTCAACTCCTTCATGGTATGACAACCATCAATAGGGCGTGGTACACCCGCAAAGGTCAAGTCTCACCGTTCAAATTTCAGCTATCTAAGGAGCAGGTTGAAAAAGACAATGAGTGAGATCAAAATATGGCCAAGATCATGAAACAACTTGATATTATATCCAAAAATGTTATGGGGACTGGTTCCCACGGTGTCAATGTTGTGGGGTCGGGTGCGCAATTCTTGAAGAGGCAAGTTTCGATGCCTTGTATAATGAAGAGGATAACTTCCTAGCCAACAAAGGTGGTTGTTATCGATCAAACTACCCAAGGCAGGGTGGAATTCAAGGTTGGGTTAGAGATGAATGATGGAAGGATAGAGAATAGAGAGATCGAAATCCTAATTGGAAAGGTGGGGAGAAAGACAGATATGTGCCCTCCCACGAACGCCAAAAGCCCAAAGACTTGGAAGGTAGTAGCTTTGAGGATATGCTCTCGCGCATCCTCAACAAAGTTGAAGGGTCGGACAAAATGATGAAAGGCATGAAAGAGAATGTCTCCACCCTCAGCCAGAACGTTACCTCATATTCAGTTTCAATCAAGCAGTTGGAGACCCAAGTGGGTCATATCTCATCTCACCTAAATCCGAGACAGCAAGGGGGCTTGCCTAGTGACACTATTGCAAACCCCAAGAGTGAGAGTTGAAGGTGGACTAGCGTCGTATAACGACGTTAACTAAGGCACTATTTGGGATGCAACCCAAAACCCTTTATTTCTTTGTTTTACTTTAAGAAAATAATGGTGTGAGTTTGTACAGGTTGGAGCAAGGGAGGCGAATGAAATAATATACGGAGGCAAACAGCGTGTCCAGTTGGTGGATCGCCAATGACATCGGCGAACACGATTCTTTCCGCCGGGTGACTCAAGGCAATGTCAGCTGGGATATTGTAAAATCTCGGTGTTCAGTAGAAAATTAATGGCAAATCGCCAACCCTGTCGGAGATTTCAATATAGACCGTCGTTGGGATCCTCACAGGAGCTGCTAGTCCAGTTACATTTGGCGAAGAGACTAGACACTTGGCGCTTCGCCAAGTGAATGAGCGTACCCAATGTACATCGCCAAATGGGTAGAAACTAGACAATTACTGCAAGCCTCAGATTTAAATATTAAGGTTCATCCAATTTCTACCATGTCTTCATCCTACCAAACCCATACCTGCACGTTATCTTTATATATCCTGCAAGCCTAAATTATTGTAAGTGTCAAATTGTGCGCAGAGTTGGATCTCATTGCTGCTCCGCACTTCATTAGAATCTGATTCGGCACTTAAGGTTGGTGATTCTTACTCCGTGTTTAATTTAGTAATATTGTACTCATTTGCATAGTGCTGATACTGTCAAGTCTTGGCTGAATCTCTGCGTTGATGGCATTTCATACATCATTGAAAACAATCCAGTAATCTTTGCCTAATTTGTAGAATTCAAATCAACTGTGCTCTAATTTGAATTAATTTATTGTGGGGGTGTGATACTATTATGGGTTTTATTGTGAGTTTGTGCTATATGGACTTGAGTTTCTTTGTCCAGTGTTGCGAGGTTGAGGTTGGAAATCGCGTAGAGTGTAGGCGTGTTGATTCAGTTGGCGAGCCGGATCTAGCTTGCTAAATCACTCGGCGATTTGCCTAACTGCTCTTGTCTCCTTTGATTAACAGTAAATTTGGGTTATTTAATCTGAAAGAATCGGCGATAAATCTGCTATCGTTGAAAAATTTTGACGACGCGCCGAGAGGCCATTTAATTCACCATTCCTGCCTGCACTCTTAGTTCCTTTATGCATGGATTTCAATAACTAACCTAAGTGAGTGAGAATGTCACCAACTAGTGCAGAAGATGATGATGTACTTACCATTCTTCTGCTCTGTTTAACTAATTTCAAACTTTTCTCGAAGCCTTTGCAGAAATGGGAAAACCAAAAGTTGTAGGAAGAGACATGCCACCCCGACATGCAAGAGCAAGAGATTTTGAAAAGAGACGAAAAGATAGCAGAACTGACCAAAGAAAGAAAGGAGAGTAAGAAAGCCAGTGCCAGTGGGAGGATTCCCATTGATCCCACCATTCATTCATGGAGACGCAAATTATATACAGTCGCAAATTCCTTTTTGGCATCCCATGACGTGGATAGAATGGTTGAAGCTAAGGTCACTGCAGAAGCTAGAACAAAGAAACACAATGAAACCCAGAATTACAACCCGGGGGCTGTTGTCGAATTTCAGACTAATGCAGAAGGCAACAATGCTCCGACAGATGAAGCAGATGCATAGACAAGACCTTTCCTTACCTCTCTCGCATTGTCTTTTCCTATCTTACTTGTCGATATATTTTCTTGTTTACTTGCACTTGAGGACAAACGCTATTTATTTGTGGTGGGAGTGAGGCCCACACATTTTGTGTTGACATTCATGTTTTGTTCTGTATATATTTGGGTTGTCTGCTTTAAGTTGTGTTTTAAATACTGCGTTTCTGTGGATGTTTGAACTCATGGCTCCTGTTGTTTTAATTGAAAATAATTTTGATCCTTTCGAAAAATTTTGCCACCTCGTGAGTTGAATGTGGCTGTTCTTTTGCAAGAATTTAAGTCTCAGTTTCGATCAATATCGATGACTTCAATAGTGCTCTCATTTGAACAAACATGAATGCACGGCTACGACAAGGCCAAATGAAGCTACATAAACATTATGTGCACTCTTTGCATCTCGTTGTGACTAGACATTTATCAAATTGATTCTCATGTGATGACCATTGTACACTAGCAAACGTGTGTAGTCTTGCTTGACTGAAGTATTGATGCCTTGTGTGTTTAGCTTAATTTTAACCTTGCATGAATAAACTTAAAATTTTCCCTGTTAATCTGATTGATTTAGAAAGGTGTACTCCTGAGATGATCTTATGCAATTTTAAAGAGTGTGAACCAATTTGACATATACATGTTTTTGTGACCTACATGTGAGCGTGTGAAACTCTTTTGACAACCTTTGAGCCTTGCCTTTCTTTGGAAGAACCTTGATAAACCCTAGACCTTACTTGATCCACTACCTATAATCCTCTTGATTTGTGGTTTAGTGAATAGCCAACTTAGAACAAAAAGCCTAAGTTGGGGGTGTGGTGAAAAATAAAAGGAGAAGTCAAGAAGTGCTATAAGAAGTCCCCTTTTACCCATGTTGCAGAACAATGGAGCCCTCCAAAAAAAAAAGAGATTGAAAAAGAATTTTGTGGAATTAAGTACAAAGGATATTGGGGTTCAAAGCAATTCACGAGCAGTGAATAAATGGATGACTTAGAAGTACTAGAAAAAGAAGTGATAAAGGAAAAGAAAGGAATGCTTGTAAAATACCACATCTCACGAGGAAAAGTCACTAAGCCTAAATGACCATACCTTTGCACTCAGCGCCGTTATAAGCCTTAGAAAAGACCTTTTTGATCTTGAGTAAGCTGGATCGAAAGTCAATTAGAAAATAAGGGCAAACCTATGGGTGAAAGCATGCATTGTGTTCCTCTTTTTGACTGTGAGCGTTGTATCTGATTCCTGATCTTAAATTGACTCATATATGTGTGAATTTGGAATCATTCTTTGTGCGAGGGCATTTAGATACTTTTGTTGAGCTTGAACTTGCACAAGTAACAAATATTGCGAGCATGAGAATCTTTGGTAATGGTGAGTAACAATTTGAATCTTTAAGTACACAAGTGATCCTTGCATAAGTAAATTGAGTCTTGTTGTGTGCATTCATGATTTAGTCTTGTGTAGCACTGCTTGAGGCACCCTTTTTGAACGGCTGAACTTGAATTTACTTGAGGACAAGCAAAAATTTAAGTTGAGGGTGTTGATGAGTCCACAAATTGAACTCATTTAGGGAATTATTTTAATAGAAATAGTGTCCTTGAATGCTTGTTTTATCTCAGCAACTAATTAAAATTCTGAAGTTTCAGGTATTTGAAGTTTTAGTGGAATCATAGACACTTAGGCGCAAAACGGAGCAAATAGGGCTGAAAAGAACAAGAAATGGAATCCTGCGGATCGCCAAGTTTAACTTGGCGAGTCGCAGAAACAACATGAACCACCCTTCATTCCAGTACCCGAAGACTTGAAGCAAGTGGATCAAAAGGCGAGGAAAGGAACAGTCGGCGAGTCGCCGATCAGTTCTGCGAAGTAGTACTGTACCACCCAATGATCCAGAATGCGAAGAGGCTAAAGGGAAGACACCGAAGGCGATGACATGAACAAAAGGTGGATCGCCGAGTTCATCGGCGATCTCGACTAATGTCGCCGAACAATCCTCCGCAGCACAATCTGTGAAAACTATAAATACTAGTTAGAATTGTAGTCTTGGTGTGGAACAATTATTATTATTATTATTATTATTTTAACTTTAGAACATATTTTAGTT
This sequence comes from Solanum tacnaense, assembly GCA_029582525.1. NCBI lineage: Eukaryota > Viridiplantae > Streptophyta > Magnoliopsida > Solanales > Solanaceae > Solanum > Solanum tacnaense. The sequence goes on from JAJOOD010001466.1 coordinate 37,102, forward strand.
GATATTTTTTCTCTCAAGTTTGGAGAGGGTTTTGTGGAGACTTGAAGAAAGGAGTTCTTCTTCCCCAAGTTGGAAGTGGGTCTTCTCTATTCATTTCCCTTTGCTTAATTTAAGGTTTAATTTCCTATACCCAGCTGATTTCATTATCATGTTAGGTATAATTTCTTATTTCTTGATGTGTGGCTAAAAACTCCATTCTTGGGGTGTGATTTAGCAAATATGTGTTGATATTCTTGTTGGGTCTTGCTTGCTGATAGGTTAGATGTATTTTAATGGTGATTTCACCTAGTGGTTGTGGTTTAATCTAAAGGGTTTGTAGTTGTAAATACGAAGCCACCCGTGTGTTTTCGGCTTGCCCGAGAGGAAGGCTACGAAACGAAAACCACTAGACTGATGGCCTAAGGAGTGGGTCGACATGAGGTTCAGCCCGAAAGGGTGAGCCGTACTCCCATATCCTAACACTCAGCTCGAGAGAGTGAGTGGGGAAAGGCGTAGGCTGGTCTATATGCGGCAAATGAATGTCCGAGAGGAACGCATTTGAAACAGGGTAAGTTGCCCAAGAGGGAACTTATTTCTATTTAAAGATTAGCCTAGTCACTATTGTTTTGCAAATTTCCTATCGAAAGCATGTACCCAATAATTTATCTCAACTTATATTGCGGTCACATCCCAAGAACCTTTCCCCATACTTGATTTTCTTGTTTATTTTGTTGTTTTAGTACTTGTTACGAAACCGCCTTTAACATTTGACACTTTTGTGTCGCCCCCTTTAATTTACAATGTCTTTTATCGCAAATGTCTTTAGCTACGACTAGTTAGAACGTAAATTCTATTTTTCTATCAATTCTCAAAACCGATCCCTTGGGACACAACCCCAACCCTTGGTTGGGTTACTATATTATCGATGATCATTGACACTCATACCGTAGGATAGTGTCGTTGGTCACGATAATCATCAAAATGGCGCCGCTGCCGGGGAGAGGTGTTATTTGAGAATTTTTAGCTTATTAGAATTTCTATTCTTACTAGTTGCAGTCTACTAACTTAACTTTTAGTTGTGGCTTATTGATTGTGGAAACTTTGCAGAGAGCATGAATGTCAACGGTAGTAATGGGAGCAAGGTGGGCCATCAGGATGACATCAGAAATCTCCATGACGTCCAAGAACCTAATCTCAATGATCTGCATCTCATGGTAGGTGTGGGAGCTATTCGTTTGCCCCCAACAGAAGGAAAAACAGTATTCCACATAACAAGCACCATGTTGCAGTTTCTGCAACTAAAGGGGCTTTTCAGCGATTTAGCTCATGAGGACCGACACAAGCATCTTCGAAACTTCGTAGACGTGTGTGGACCATTCTCATTAAAAAACATTTCTCAGCGATCAGTGCGATTGAGGTTATTTCCTTTCTCATGATGGGTGAGGCATGAAAGTGGTTTGCCGAGTTGCCACGCAACTCAATCACTTCGTGGGAAGAGTTGATGAATGCATTCAATGTACGATTTTTCCCTCCCTCAAAGATGATTACTATCCGGGATAGCATCCAAAGCTTTAAGCATCTGAATGGCGAACATCTGCCCGAAACCTGTCTCAGATTTAAAAAACTAGTCCAACAATGCCCAACACATGGTCTTCCCGACAATGTGCTACTTCAATACTTCTATCGGAGTCTAGATTCGGTAAACAAGGGTGTAGCTGACCAACTCTCACCCGGAGGCTTAATGCAGCAACCATATGCAGTGGCAGTTCAACTCCTTCATGGTATGACAACCATCAACAACAGGGTGTGGTACACCCGCGAAGATCAAGTCTCACCGGTCACATTTCAGCTATCTAAGGAGCAGGTTGATAAAGACAATGAGAGATATCAAAATATGGCCAAGATCATGAAACAACTTGATATTCTATCCAAAAATATCATGGGGACTGGTCCCCGCGGTGTGAATGTTACGAGTGTCTGGTGCGCAATTCCTGAAGAGGCAAGTTTCGACGTCTTGTATAATGAAGAGGTAAACTTCCTAGGCAACCAAGGTGGAGGTTATCGATCAAACTACCCAAGGCAGGGTGGAAATCAAGGTTTGGTTAGAGATGAAAGATGGAAGGATAGAGAATGGAGAGATCAAAATCCTAATTGGAAAGATGGGGAGCAAGACAGATATGTGCCCCCCCCACGAACGCCAAAAGCCAAAGGACTTGGAGGGTAGTAGGTTTGACGATATGCTCTCGCGCATCCTCAAAAAAGTTGAAGGGTAGGACAAAATGATGAAAGGCATGAAAGAGGATGTCTCCACCCTCAGCCAGAACGTTACCTTATATTCAGTTTCAATCAAGCAGTTGGAGACCCAAGTGGGTCATATCTCATCTCACCTAAATCCGAGACAGCAAGGGGGCTTGCCTAGTGACACTATGGCAAACCCCAAGAGTGAGAGTTGAAGGTGGACTAGCGTCGTACCACGACGTTAACTAAGGCACTGTTTGGGATGCAACCCAAAACCCTTTATTGCTTTGTTTTACTTTGAGAAAATAATTGTGTGAGTTTGTACAGGTTGGAGCAAGGTAGGCGAATGAAATAATATACAGAGGCAAACAATGTGTCTAGTTGGTGGATCGCCAATGACATCGGCGAACACGTTTCTTTCCGCCGGGTGACTCAAGGCAATGTCAACTGGGATATTGTAAAAACTCGTTGTTCAATAGAAAATTAATGGCAAATCACCAACCCTGTCGGAGATTTCAATATAGGCCGCCGTTGGGATCCTCAAATGAGCTGCTAGTCCAGTTACATTTGGCGAAGAGACTAGACACTTGGCGCTTTGCCAAGTGAATGAGCGTACCCAATGTACATCGCCAATTGGATGGAAACTAGACAATTACTGCAAGCCTCGGATTTAAATATTAAGGTTCATCCAATTTCTACCATGTCTTCATCCTACCAAACCCATACCTGCACGTTATCTTTATATATCCTGCAAGCCTAAATTATTGTAAGTGTCAAATTGTGCGCAGAGTTGGATCTCATTGCTGCTCCGCACTTCATTAGAATCTGATTCGGCACTTAAGGTTGGTGATTCTTACTCCGTGTTTAATTTAGTAATATTGTACTCATTTGCATAGTGCTGATACTGTCAAGTCTTGGCTGAATCTCTGCGTTGATGGCATTTCATACATCATTGAAAACAATCCAATAATCTTTGCCTAATTGGTAGAATCCAAATCAACTGTGCTCTAATTTGAATTAATTTACTGTGGGGGTGTGATACTATTATGGGTTATATTTTGAGTTTGTGCTATATGGACTTGAGTTTCTTTGACCAGGGTTGCGAGGTTGAGGATGGAAATCGCGTAGAGCATAGGCGTGTTGAGTCAGTTGACAAGCCGGACCTAGCTTTCTAAATCACTCGACAATTCACCTAACTGCTCTTGTCACCTTTCATTAAAAGAAAATTTGGGTTATTTAATCTGTAAGAATCGGCGATAAACCTTCTATCGTTGAAATTTTTTTGCGACGCGCTGAGAGGCCATTTAATTCACCCTTCTTGCCTGCACTCTTAGTTCCTTTATGCATAGATTTCAATAACTAACCTAAGTGAGTGAGTACGTCACCAACTAGTGCAGAAAGTGATGATGCACTTACCATTCTCCTGCTTTGTTTAACTAATTTCTAACTTTTCCCGAAGCCTTTGCAGAAATGGGAAAACCAAAAGTTGTAGGAAGAGACATGCCACCCCGACATACAAGAGCAAGAGATTTTGAAAAGAGACGAAAAGATAGCAGAACTAACCAAAGAAAGAAAGGAGAGTAAGAAAGCCAGCGCCAGTGGGAGGATTCCCATTGATCCCACCATTCCTTCATGGATACGCAGATTATACAAAGTCGCAAATTCTTTTTTGATGGCCCATGACGTGGATAGAATGGTTGAAGCTAAGGTCACTACAGAAGCTAGGACAAAGAAACACAATGAAACCCAGAATGACAACCCGGGGGCCATAGTCGAATATCAGACTAATGCAGAAGGCAAAAATGCTCCGACAGATGAGGCAGATGCATAGACAAGACCTTTTCTTACCTCTCTCGCATTGTATTTTCCTATCTTACTTGTCGATATATTTTCTTGGTTACTTGCACTTGAGGACAAACACTCTTTATTTATGGTGGGGGTGAGGCCCACACACTTTGTGTTGACATTCATGTTTTGTTCTGTATATATTTGGGTTGTCTGCTTTAAGTTGTGTTTTAAATACTGCGTTTCTGTGATTGTTTGAGCTCATGGCTCCTGTTGTTCTAATTGACAATAATTTTGATCCTTTCGAAAAAAAATTGCCACCTCGTGAGTTGAATATGGCTGTTCTTTTGCAAGAATTTAAGTCTCGGTTTCAATCAATACCAATGACTTGAATAGTTCTCTCATTTGAACAAACATGAATGCATGGGTACGACGAGGCCAAATGAGGTTACATACACAATATGTGCACTCTTTGCATCTCGTTGTGACTAGCCATTTATCAAATTGATTCTCTTGTGATGACCGTTGCACACTAACAAACGCGTGTAGTCTTGCTTGACTGAAGTATCGATGGCTTGTGTGTTTAGTTTACTTTGAACCTTGCATGAATAAACGTAGAATTTGCCCTGTTAGTCTGATTGATTTAGAAAGGTGTACTCTTGAGATGATCTTAGGCAATTTTAAAGAGTGTGAACCAATTTGATAAATACCTCTTTTTGTGACCTACATGTGAGCGTGTGAAACTCTTTTGAACACCTTTGAGCCTTACCTTTCTCTGGAAGAACCTTGATAAATCCTAGACCTTACTTGATCCACTACCTATAATTCTCTTGATTTGTGGTTTAGTGAATAGCCAACTTAGGACAAAAAGCCTAATTTGGGGGTGTGGTGAAAAGGAAAAGGAGAAGTCAAGAAGTGCTATAAGATGTCCCTCTTTACCCATGTTGCAGAACAATGGAGCCCTCTAAAAAAAAGGAGATTGAAAAAGAAATTTGTGGAATAAAGTACAAAGGATATTGGGGTTCCAAGCAATTTATGGGGGAGTGAATAAACAGATGACTTAGAAGCACTAGAAAAAGAATGATGAAGGAAAAGAAAGGAATGCTTTGAAAATACCACATCTCACGAGGAAAAAGTCACTAAGCCTAAATGACCATACCTCTGCACTCAGCCCCGTTATAAGCCTTAGAAAGACCTTTTTGATCTTGAGTAAGCTGGATCGAAAGTCAATTAGCAAATAAGGGCAAACCTATGGGTGAAAACATGCATTGTGTTCCTCTTTTTGAGTGTGAGCGTAGTATCTGATTCCTGATCTTAAATTGACTCATATATGTGAGTGAATATGGAATCATTCTTTGTGTGAGGGCATTTAGATACTTTTGTTCAGCTTGAACCTGCACAAGTAACAAATATTTCGATTATGAGAATCTTTGGTAATGGTGAGTCACAATTTGAATCTTTGAGTACACAAGTGATCCTTGTATAAGTAAATTGAGTCTTGTGGTGTGCATTCATGATTTAGTCATGTATAGCACTGTTTGAGGCACCCTTTTTGAACGACTGAACTTGAGTTTGCTTGGAGACAAGCAAAAGTTTAAGTTGGGGGTGTTGATGAGTCCACAAATTGGACTCATTTAGGGCTTTATTTTAATAGAAATAGTGTCCCTGAATGCTTGTTTTATCTCAACAACTGATTAAAATGCTGAAGTTTCGGTTATTTGAAGTTTTAGTGGAAGCATGGGCACTTAGGAGCAAAACGGAGCAAATAGGACTGAAAAGAACAAGAAATGGAATCCTACGGATCACCGAGTTCAACTTGGCGAGTCGCCGAAATGACATGAACCGCCCTTCGTTCCAATACGCGAAGCCTTGAAGGAAGTGGATCAACAGGCGAGGAAAAAAGCAGTCAGTGAGTCGCCGATCAGTTCCGCGAAGCAGTACTGTACCACCCAATGATCAAGAATGCGAGGAATCTAAAGGAAAGACACTGAAGGCGATGAGCTGACTAAAAGGTGGATCGCCGATTTCGTCGGTGATCTCGACTAATGTCGCCGAACAATCCTCCGCAGCACAATCTGTGAAAACTATAAATACTAGTTAGAATTGAAGTGTTGGTGTGGAACAATTATTATTATTATTTTCACTTTAGAACATACTTTAGCTGATATTTTTTCTCTCAAGTTTGGAGAGGGTTTTGTGGAGACTTGAAGAAAGGAGTTCTTCTTCCCCAAGTTGGAAGTGGGTCTTCTCTATTCATTTCCCTTTGCTTAATTTAAGGTTTAATTTCTTATACCCAGCAGATTTCATTATCATGTTAGGTATAATTTCTTATTTCTTGATGTGTGGCTAAAAACTCCATTCTTTGGGTGTGATTTAGCAAATATGAGTTGATATTCTTGTTGGGTCTTGCTTGCTGATAGGTTAGATGTATTTTAATGGTGATTTCACCTAGTGGTTGTGGTTTAATCTAAAGGGTTTGTAGTTGCAAATACAAAGCCACCCATG
>JAJOOD010001467.1:0-45393 GCA_029582525.1 Solanum tacnaense
GAAACTTTAGAGAGAATAAATCTCCCCATAAACAAGACTCTTAAACGACTACATTGTGGATGTTATTGTTTTTTGTGTTAGAAGAAACAAACATATATTTATAGAGTCCTAAAACCTTTCCTACTAGAAAAGGAGTCCTAAAAGGAGAGAATAAACCAAATATAAAATAATATTATATTTTCCTTTCAAGAAAAGTAAAAACATTTATGGTAATATTTTGTTTTTTCTTTAAGGAAAAATAAATCTTAAATTATGGTAAGAAAATCAGGGCAAAACCCTAACAATTTCATCACTGCAACATACCATATTGGTAGAAAAATAAAGTTCAATTATCGAATCGAATAAAACGAAAACGAAAGGAGAGAAAAAGAGCCATAACTAATTTACTTAGATATGGTATTAGTACGATAATTAGTTTAAGAAACCAAAGACCATAAAATATCGAATCAATATATCTAAAAATCATATCATACTGCCCGTAGTTAAATATGATTAATAGAATATCCTTAATTAACCATAATGTATTAATGTTTTTAAAAAGATAATTATTGATGGAATTTTCAATATAATAATTAATAAGATAGTAGTGCTATGCTTGACCTTTAACTAGAGGACACATAATCCTTATCTGGTCATTTATAAAAAAATAAAAATAAATAGTACATAAGTTGGTGAAAGTTCACAATAGTTAATTATTATTAATTTCATATCATTTTGCATGGGATACTTTATTCATAGACCTTCAAAATTTTGAATATATCTTGTACTTCTTTTTCTATTTTTTGTTTTGCTAGTATTGAAATTTAAATAAAGATTTAAGCCAAAAACAAAATTAAATTATGATGTCATTTTTTCTCTAAGAATTCCTCTTATTTTCTTGTGATTTTTGAACTTAACGAGAATAAAACGGTTCAATTTTCACATAATTCAAGAACATTTTTAATCTCAAATCAATGTAATGACCCATTCTTGTTATTTCTTTTTGGTATTTGGGTACCCAAAAAAGTTACTTTAAGAAATTCACACAGACGAACTGAAAAAACAAAAGAGAACTGATAATTAATTTAAGTAATAGAAAGTAATTATCCACAACTAGTTTTAGGTATATATTTTTATTTTTTTTAAAAAGGGGAAGTTATACAATTGGTTAGGGGCAATCTCCGGAATTCGAAGCCGAAATTACTGATCAGGATAGAAAAATCTCAACCATTCCACTATCACCCCGCGTTGGTTGTTGTATCCATCTTTATAATAATGAACAATGATTATTTTTTGTTAAATGACTTGCTTCCCTCGTTTCCCTAAAATAACTTCTTTTTATAAAAAAATAAAAATAGGACCCCATGAGCAAAGGACTTTCTAATTCAAATAAATTAAAAATAAAATACGAACATATGAAATATATAAAATAATTACCTAGTAATATGGATTAATTTTTAATTAGTGGATTCCATTCTTCAAACAAATGTGATTTAATATTCCTATAATTAGTTGCCACACCAACCACATGCAAATATAAGTAGCTGACTATTTTTCTCTCTTCTACTTTTACCTAACAACCCTTAATTAATTTTTCTTATTTTTAGATAATTTTACCCTCTTGGAAAAATATAATTCAGAATGGTATATAAATTTTTGAAAAAAAATAATCAAATTTCTTAAAATGAGAATTTTTTTTTTATTGAATTAAATAGCCTTAATTAAATTTTCTTATGTTTTAGATAATTTTACCCTCTTGAAAAATCATGTGTTTTAAACTATTTAACTTAATAAAAAGTGTATTTAATTCTATAATACCATTTATCTCTTTACTAATTAGAGTAATAAAGATATATTTTCGAGTATCGCCTTTGTTTGGGAGCATTTCACCCTTCACTGTAGGATTTTCAGGTGCGAGATTTAGTTGGCGAATGTGGATACTAAGACACCCGATAAAAAACTAAATAAAGAAATTATTTTTTCAAAAGAGTAAAAGATGACTATGATTTTATTTTTTTTAAAGTATTTAAATTTAAAAATATCTTTGGATGTACTATATTTTCGTTTAAAACACAAGATTTTTCTAGGATAAAACTAAATTTTAGGTGATAAAAATAGATTCAAAATCCATAAAATGTCTATTTATTGTTTGGTGTTAACAAAACAAAAAGTCAAATGCCACAGATATATGTGCTGATGACATTCGATAGAAACTGCAAAACAATTTTAAAAAACTATATATAAATAAATAAATTTTAAAAAAATAAAAACAGTTGACAATTCATTTTCCCATTTCCAAATAATTTTTTCCCTTTAAATACAACAACTTGACTGTTCCATTGTTCTCTATCTTCTTATTATAATAATTCCATGAACTTCTTACATATTATTATCAATAAAATGTTTTTATTTATCGTTTTCCAAGAAAATTTCCTTTAATTTTTTCCTTTAAAATATCCAAAAAATTTAAAATTGTATAATTTGTTTTTGCAAGAGGAAAATGGAGAATTCATTGGGATGTGCATTTATGGCTGTTTTTGCAGTTTCTGGAAGTGTTGTTCTCCTTGCTATGAAAGTGCATCAACATCTTCTTTCTGATTTCATCAACAAATTGGAAACTCAAATTGGTAATTTTACTCTTTCTCTCTTTCGGAAAATTGTTCTGTTTTATCGTCTGTTATAATTTGGATCGATTTATAACTTTACTTTTAGTAAAAAGTCTCATTGGTCGATTTAAAACGTTACTTTTACTTTTTGCAAAAAAAAGTCTCATATTTGATCTTATTGTTGAAGTTTAAATGCGGAATTAGAGAAGCAGAAGGATTTATCCAATTATTTGAATCTTTCTTTATTGAAAAATCGGATTGTGTATATAATGTCAAAACTTATTTCCTTATGAGTATATATTATATATGTTAAATTTTTTTGGTGAAAATTTTGATATGTTTTTTTATTATATATTTAATAGTGTTCAAGCGTAAAATAAGAAGATTTTAGTACGTGTCAAGATTAAACCCAAAGTATAATGGAGGACAAAATTCTCAATTTTATTGGAAGTTGTTAAATTTTCTTTTTTCTTATATGGTTTTGTAATTCAAAAAATAAAATATTTTATTTAAAAATTATCTATCCCTCTTTTATATAACCGCCCTTAACCGCTAGAACCGTAGTCCCTATTTTATCAGTTTTTATGAAATATATAATATATAATAATAATAATATAATAATAATAATAATAATATATTCAGTGTAATTGTATAAATGAGGTTTTAAGAAAAATAAAGTATACACAAAATTGTTTCTGGTAGATCCTTAACTTAATAAAACATATAATACTACATTATGCAATTTTATAAGTGGAGTATAAGAAGGGTGTGTGTACGTTGTCTTACCCTTATATATCTTGAGAAAGTAGAGAGACTATTTCTGATAGATTATCGACTCAACTAAATCATATTATAAATTTTATGAAATATGAGACTTTTTGCAACCTCTGACTAATATTGATGACTATTCATGTTAATTTCTTTAATAATTTATTTGATGATTTTTTTTAAATTTGTATGACCAGATAAAAATCAAGCAAAGAAGAAGGTTATGTTTTCCAATAAAGTTGTGGAATTGGGGTCTCAAAACAAAGATAAACTTAATGATGAGAGTTTGGAATCTATGCCTTTGAATTGGCAAGTTCTTTACAAAGGAATTCTCAATAATAAAAACCTTAGAGGTTTAAATAACTATTAATAATTTTTTTATAAAAAATTAATATATATTTGTTTATTGTAATGGTGATTTTTGTATTTACATTTTGCAAAAGGAAATGACACGTTGTGACTTTAGTAATTTTTTTGTTTTTATTTGTGTAACATATTTGGTTTAATAATATATATATATATATATATAGATTTGGGGAATGAAAGGAATTTTTCTTTTTTGTCAATTACTTCCTTTGTCGTTCACAATTTGTTATTTTTTCTGTTTCAATTTATTTGTCATATTATAATTTTTAGTCCGTTTAGTATAGAATATCTCTTTTTTTTTGACATTTTTTTTAATTATAACTTTTCATATTACATGTTTAAGATCATGATATTCAACTGTTTTCATTCTTCTCTACTTTCTTAAACTTCGTATCTAAAAAAATATGATAAATAAATTGAAATGAAGAGAGTATTATTTTATATTAAGATAGTCCTTATGATGAGATATATGAGAATAAATTTGATAGAGGTAGATTCATGATCTCTAATTTATAAGTTTAAAACCTATAATTATTTTTCCTTGTTCAATTTTAAACAGATTATTCCATACATATTAAACAAATTTAAAAAATAAATATATGATTTAAATTTAAATTATTAAATTTTGTCGAATCCGTAACTATAACTCCACCCCCTCACAAATGTGAATATCCATTGATTTGAATGGTGAAACTCATGAAAGTATTATACTTTTCCAATAAAAGATGATGTAATAAGTCTTATTATGACGTAATCCATCGTCGGCAAAAGTTTGAAAATATATTGGATTTATATTTTGAAGATATTTGGCCGTTTGTGTATGATTTTTTTTTTTATCTTTTTTTATAAAAATATAAAATAATGTTTGGTTATATATTGAACTGCGTTTTAGGAAAAGGAAAAAAATCTGAAGATGAATTTCAATTTTTAAAAAACGATGAAGTAAAGTTTTTCCACATACAAAACTGTTTTTTTTTTAATCAAGATAAATGCATGTCCAAATTGAGACGGATTCTTAATTTAAAATTTCATAAGTTAAATATTCAATGTTTTTAATATTAAACTTGCAATACTTAACACTATATCGGTTCATGTCTATCGTTTATGGCAATTTTAATGAATTTTTATATATAAATATAGGCTCAAAGTTGAAAATATTGAGTTTCGATAATCCCGATATCAATATGCTGCCTTCGTTCAAACATAATCGTACGAAGAAATTCATTTTTGCAAATTATAAATCTAGATTATAGAATAATCTATGATTAATAACACGATTTCAAGCTCTATTGAACTGAAACAAACGAAATCACAAAAATCAAATCCAGATCCGTCAAAACAAAAACCAAATATCACTGTAATTTTTCCGTTCTAAGCTTAAAAAAAAAAAGTATACATCCAACATACTTGTATTGATCTACGAACCGATCTGCCGGAATCTCGCGTCACCGCCGTGGAAGAAAAAAAAAAGTTCTTCATCGACTCTGCTACCGGTCCAGATCGGTCGGTTCATAGTGGCACCGCGGCGGTTTTAGGAGGTGAAATAGAAGATTGGTTGAAGAGCAAGGTAGAGGAAGATGAAGCAACAGCTGGATGTTGCTAAGAACACCAATCCGTAGATAGTTCGAATCGCCATGGAAGAAGATTCTGAATTTGATGAGAGAGATTGAGATTTAGATCTGGAGAGAGTAGTTGTGAAGTAGCGGAGTGGGGAAGTTCAATTTTAAATAGAGGTTGAAAAAGTTTCCAGATTTGAAATTTTGAATGAAAAAAAACACTAAAAATAGGGAATTGGATAAGGCTATGGTAGCTATAAATGGACAATAATTTGGAATAAGAAAGAAAAAGACCTTCCTTATTTGGTGTCAGGTATCCATATAAAATTTTCTATCGTTTAAAAAAAATTCAAAAATTCCCTTTCGATACATCACTCATCTTTTGCTGACCCGTCCCTATCTATACATCCCTCCTCTTATCTCCTTCTCGGATACATTCTTCCTCTATCTAATACATCTTTTCCCTTTCGGATATATTTATCTCCTTTTTGATACATTCCTCCCTATGCATTTGAATGTGCTATACCTTTTGGGATACATCCCTCCCTTATGTGATTTATTCAGAATTCATAAATTTTAAAAAAAAATTATAACTCAAAAAATAGTAGAAAAATACTATAATTAACTCTTAAAACTATGAAATTTATGTATCCATGACCCATTTTTGAAGATGATACGATGTTACTTTATTTTTAAAACTTATATTTTTGAAATATCTGACTAAGGGCAAAAGAATTCACACCATTTCATCATAATAAATATTTAAAAATATTGTGTATATATGGTGGTGTTCAAATTAAATTGAGTATGTATTTAAAAAAATAATTTGATGCACTAAATTTCTGCTATATACGAATAAATTAATGAAAAAATTTCAATGCAGCCAATAATAATTACTCTATCTAATAATAATTGTCTATTATTGACTTGACATAAAAATTAAGAAGTAATAAATAATCACATTAATTTATCAAATCATGTTTATTAAATATAAGTCATCTAAATATTAAAAATGAATGGTATATAATAGCAATAAAAAATTAATAGCAGAATTTAGAAAAAATAAAGTGAAAATTCTTATAATCATTTGGAGCGACTTTACACGTGTCAATTTAAGATGACTCGCGGATTTAGTGGCCGAGAGAATTGGATATTTACTTTGTTTTGGCTGTACTTTCTTTTTAGCCTTTTGCTTTAACGGTGTCGTTTGATAGATTTTATTAATAAAAATAATATATGCGTTAATTTTGTGTATTAGTAAAATTTAATTTTAATTGTATATAAAAGTGTATATTACTAATATATTATAAAATTTTAGAATTAGTAATATATATATTATTTATACAATATAATAATTTATATAAATCTTATCAATATACTTTATTTAACATTATTTTTATATATCTACTAAACGGAACGATTCATATAAAATAAATAGACATAAATAATACTCCGTTTAGTTGCTGAGTCTCCACGACACATTTATGACTCCAACGTCATTTTCTTATAGTACGGTAGATATTTGTGTGGATATAAATAATTTTATTGAAAGAAAAATAAATATTTTAAAAAGTTAAATTGTTAATTATTATAAAAATATGTCATTCTCGAGATTGGCTAAATTTTTTTAATCATAAATCATATAAATTGATACGAAGCTACGAAAGGAGCATAATTCCTCCGATGGATTGCAAGCGGTGCGAATTTAAGGTCATGCATGATAGAGTCAATGTGATATGTGAAAGATGTTAAATTAAGTATGATATTTAAGAAATGATGTTTCAAAAAAATTATAAAAAGTAAATTATATTATTTATATATGTGCTATAAATTATTTCACGATGAATAAAATAAAAAAATAGAGTTAAATTATTACTTTTTTTGTTTCAATTTATGTGATATTTTTTGTTTTTTGAGAGTTAAATAATTTTAGTTTGACTAAGAATTTTTGCATATAAAATATTCAATTTTTTAAAAATAAAATTTATATATTTGTAAACTATGTAAAAAGAGTACTATACATCACAATAATTGACAATTTAAAATTTTTAAAAATTATATAAAAAATTTATGATTAAAAATAGACTAATTTATTTTAATGAATCTCAAAATTTAAAAAATGCCACATAAATTAAGATTGATATTAAATATAAAATACACATAAATTAAGACGGAGAGAGTAAACCCTTACACTAAAGTAGCTTATATCTTTATCTCAAGAGTTGTGTGTCTTTAGAAAAAAATATTACTAGTATTATTATATTTAAAACGTTAACATCACATGACTAGGGTGGCGTGGGAAGGGAGTAAAGGCAGAGTCTCAGCCCTCATTATACCCAATTTTTTAGAAAAAACATTCACCGTTTCAATTTGTTTATCTTTATTTTTTTCGATTACAGTTTAACTAACTTTGTACATCAATTTATGTCTCCGTATATAAAAATACTGAACTGAATGCGTCATTGTCAAAACGCAATATCCGCCTCTAAATTCAAATTGTTGAATGCATCTTTGATACGCGGAATGAAATAAGTAAAATTATTTTAATTTTTATCCCTCATATCAAACGACAATCAGACACTTACTTCCAATAGATGATGCATGATATTATTATTATTCCTGAAAAAGTGGGAAATTGGTGGGGCGGCAAATGAAATTTAATTGTCCCATAAAACACAAGTTTTCATGAGGGATATTTTTATTGTATATATAAAAAATATATTATTATTGTAGGTATAGAAGTTGGTTGGGTATTCAAGTGTCATGTTTACGTAAGAAATTAAAATTTTAAATTTATTAGCTCTAAATTTTAATAAACTATGAGTTTACAAGTAAGGAATAACTTATTGAATTCTAAATAAATAATTTATACATAATATAAAAATAAAATTTAAATTAAAGCTATTGAATTATATTGAATTTATAAATAAAACTATGGCTTCAACTAAACTCACAAGATATTTATGTTTTGAATAGGAAGGGGGAAAGAATGTTGTAGTCACTCGTATCCAAATTTATATGGAACTATTAGAATTTTGAGATTCTAAAATTCTAAATTTTGATGCAAATTCGAACATAGAAGCTTTAAGATTTTTTGAAACGAACATTACATATTTAAAAACTACATAAAAATTATTATAAATCATAATTATTAATTTCTTTAAATATTTAAAATTCACCTACGAAAAGAAATTTCGATTAAAACTTCTTTTAGTTAACTCCCAAAGTTTCTATTGTGTCATATAAATCGAGACGAAGAGAGCTAAACTTATCTAGTCTAAACATATACTTAAACGCAACAAACAACAACAAAAAATTATAGTTATTTAGTTATCTATAATATTATAGTTGCATTTAACATCAAAGGGTCCATAGCTCAGTGGTAGAGCATTTGACTGCAGATCAAGAGGTCACCGGTTCGAACCCGGTTGGGCCCTTTTTAATTTATGTAATTTTTTTATTTTTTTTTAATTTTAACTCTGTGGTTTATTACTAGGAAAAGAATTGATACAAAAGTTTACTAGATCTTGATAAATATAAAATGCCAAACTATTTGGAGGCATTCTTATTTTGTGTATACATTTTATTGAAAAATATTTAACTATATTCTTACCTTAACTTAATCATAGTAATTAAATTAATATGATTTAAATTTAATGTAGGTATTTCGTTGTTATCGCTTAAATAGTTTTCTTCTTTTCTTCACGGAAGTAATTTTTAAATTTTGTTTAGTTTCTATGTCTGTCAGTATCGCCCTATATGATCTCTCAATTGTCTATCATTTCTAGATAGGGTTCCTTAGCAATAGCTTTTAATACTTGAGATTGACCTCCTCAAGTGTCAGATATGAATGTTTTCTGTATTTCATATAAAACTATTTACTTGTCTAAAATTCATTTTTAACTTATCAAAAACGTTAACCGAAGAAACTGAAATGTTAAAAAAGGGAATTAAGCTAGTTATAATATTCTAGACAAATAAAATGAAATTGGGGAAATTTTGACACATGTAAATTGTAAAGTACTATAACACTAAATTTAAAAATTCTAACAAACAACTTGACCTATAACCTACACTTGCCTTGTAATAAGGCCAAAATATTCACCTTTAGACAATCTATTTTCTTGGATCTCCATATAAACTTCTCATTCTTCCTAAATATAAATACAACCCTAGTTAAATCATTTCATCTTTCCCTCATAATAATAAGTTATCATTTTTTTCCTTTTTTCTTCCTTGTGAATCAATAAAAGAAGAAAAAGGGAAAAAAAAAAATGGCTCTCCACAACCAAGTCTTACTTGTCATTTCCCTTTCTTTTCTTGTTTTTCAATTCAACATTGCTTCCCCCACCCCCTCCCCAATAGGTATTTCCTACATATCATCATCGCCAAACGGCTCACCATCACCATCACCATCATCATCGCTAAATCTTGAAATGCCAAATGGCAACGTTCAATTAGGCAACAAAGAGTCGGTCAACAATTACGTTGACTCACTTATGGTAACCACCGTTACAAAAACGGAGCAATTTCTCAATAATGTTGTTGAAAAACGTCTAATTGATCCCTCAGCTGATGCATTTGTTAAAGATTGTCTTTTAGTATGCAAAGAAGTGTACGAAAACGCAGTCGATGCGATGAAAAAAACAATGGTAGATGTTGATAGTGGAGCTTATTATAGTGCAAATGTTGACCTTAGTGCATTGTCTACTGATTTAGAAACTTGCATGGATTGTGTTAAAGAAATTTATGGTGATGATCAAGAATTTATTAAATTTGATGATTGGGCAGGAAAAGTTACTGTTGATGCCATGGAAAAGATTGTGGGCTTTAGCAGTTAAAAAAAATAAATTAACTTATATACGCTGACAGTAATTAAAAAAAAAAGATTGCTTATACACTATTAGTATGTTTTGTTTCATTGTAACATTCACGGTTTTTTTTTTAATGATATTAATTGTAATTATATTTTGAGTGACCTGATAACGTAAAAAATTATATCCTCAATACATGAAAGTTTAACTTTTCAATTTATTCAGGTTATTTGGGTGGAATTTAATTATAATTATGATATTTTTTAATTAATGTTCTATTTTTTTATAACGTGTTGGGTTTTGCGTTATTAAAGGGAAAAATTCGTTCAATAAAACAGCTTTATTGGTAACAATATAATTTGTGCTGTATTATTTATGTTTTTTAGCAATTTTTTCTAAAACTTTTGTTAGAGCATAGTTTACACGTCAAACATGCAATATTTTGAAACGATTTAACTTATATACACCAATACCTAGTCTTGTTGTATTTGTACTTTCTTTTAAATATATTTCTACTTGTATAATGTGTTAGTATGATATAATTGAGATTTTTTTGGATTTATCGAAGTCATAATACTCTATTATACGAATATATATTAGTCAAAGTTGAACAAAACTATGGTTACCAATTTACCATACAAAATATCAAAATCGAACTTCAAAAATACCGAACCATACCGTATTAACTTGGTATGATAATGATGTAATAGTTTTTAAAACACGAATATTAAAATTACGATATCAAAGTTTCAAATACCGTACTATACCGTACCACGCCGACCCATACCCTCACATGATAATATGGTGTTTTTTTTTTTAAAAAAAAAAGTGATTCTAGTACAACTGCTTCAATATATAACATATATTTAGATGTTAATTTCTTAAATATTATATCTCAAATAGTTTTGATCCTTTAAATTTGCTAAAGGTGTTGTTGAGTCCTACATCAGCAGATACGAGCCAAGCAAAATTGTTTCCTTGAATAGTCTGAGATAATTCTTACTTTTTGATCTAGTTTTTATAAAAAAATGTGTTAGGTTTAAGATCTATTTCGTAACATATTTGATTTCTGAACAAAAATATTTTAACACGCTCTGTATATTAGATATGAGGTGAAAGATTTAACCAAAAAACGTCTAGCAAATCGTATTAAAACTACACTAGACGCAACATATGCATTATATAATTTATAAACCAAACATATCACTTATTGCGCAAAAACCATAGGGGAGGGATGGATCCGAGAGGAGAGGGATGTATTCAAGAGGGATAGAGATATAGCTGCAAGAGGAAAGTGATGTATCCGAAGGGGGTTTATTGATTTTTTTTTAAATGATAGAAAATTTTAAAGATTATGATAAAATCAGACGTGTATTTGGGTGATTTTTCCTAAATTTAAAGGACCAAAACTACTCTGGTATATATATAATGATGAACACCATTAATTAATTTGATTCAATATTGTGTGAGTGGTTGAGTTTGTGTGGACAAGAAAAAAAAATCTATCATCCTATATATAATAAACAAGTTTTGTCAAATGAAGTTTAATATTAATCACTTGAATATCTATATTTAAGCATAGCCAATAAAACAAATTAACACATTTTATCTATAAATACACTCTCAATGAATTTCCACAATTTCACATCTTTCTTTTCCCCATTATCTTTCTTTTTAATAAATTAAAAAGAAAGACAATGGCATTTTTTAACAAAATTATTATTGTATTTACCATTTCTTTATTCCTTACAACAATTCCTTCTAAGGCATATAATATTCAACCTAAAACCCATGCACCTTCCCATGCACCAATTAAACCATCCTCATCCTCATCCTCGTCCTCGTCCTCGTATGTAGCCCCTAAGGCAACTATTGAAATTCCGAAAAACATACCTACCGTCCCAAATACTAGAGATGTATCCGTATTTATCAACTCGATGATGGAAGCAACGATGACAAAGACAGAAGAATTTATCGCGAATGTGATTGAACAACGTCTAGAGGAACCTGATACTGACATTTACGCGACGGATTGTCTAGAGACATGTAAATCAGTGTATCAAGATGCTGTAGATGCGATGAAGAAAGCTGAAGAAGATGTGAAAGCAAAAGATTATTATAAAGCAAATTTGGATATTAGTGCAATGACAACAGATATTGATACTTGCAATGAATGTGCTATTTCAATATATGGAGAGGATACTGAATTTAGGCAATTTGATAATTGGATTCAAGGGGTTGCTAGTGAGTGCCTTGAAAAAATTAGT
Organism: Solanum tacnaense; assembly: GCA_029582525.1. NCBI lineage: Eukaryota > Viridiplantae > Streptophyta > Magnoliopsida > Solanales > Solanaceae > Solanum > Solanum tacnaense. The sequence continues at coordinate 12,357 of JAJOOD010001467.1, forward strand.
GTCTTAACTAAATAAATTTGGTAAATGTTGTTGATATAAAATATGGAAAGATTTGGTGATGAAATCTTGTAACAACCAAAATATTTGGATTAACAAAAGGAACAACACTATATGATAGTGTTTGATCTTTAAATGTGCTATTTTTATTTTTAAAAATTTATTTATTTGCTTTTCTCGAATGTCGTGAATTTACACGTGCTTTTATATCAATCGTGATTAGGGAAAATTTAGATGCACGATAGAGTACTTAACGATAGGTTAAATGCTTGGAGACAGAACTTAGAATCTAAAGATTGCTTAGGATTTTTTAAATATCAAACTAAACCAACTATGTCAGGTTTATTTTAAATTTGCAATCCAAACCAAATAAATAAAAATCAAAATTTTCAACTGCTCGGGGACGTGATGTCACACATCATATTAGAGTGGGATGAGTGAAATAAAGACTAAATTGTGTGATAAGTATGTGTCACACCAAGGCTTAAAGGTAAGTTCTACAAAATAATGGTTTGCCCCACATTGTTGTGTAGAGAAAATTGCTTGTTAGTCAAGAATGTACATGCTCAAAAGAAAAATTTAGCGAAAATGAGATACTCAATCAGATAGATGTGTGAGTATATAATTAAGGAGAAATAAAATTAGGAACGAAGTTATACAATACAAGGTGGGAATGACCTCCATGACTGATAAGATGAGGAAAACGAGACTGATATAGTTCAGACTTGAGAAGAATTGAGTTGGCTATAACAAGTTTTAGGAGAAGCAAAGGTAGGTCAAAGAAGACTTGGGGGAGAGGTGAGGTAATTAGATTAGACATGTCACATCTTCAACTTATTGTGAACATGACCTTAGATAGAAATTGTGTGAATTGAAGGACCGAAATTAGGGTATAGTATATAGTCAAGTATTGCTACATTTTTAAATCAAAAAGGCAGGGGATCTATCTCCTCTTCTCTATATTTGTAATATCAACTAATCGTCGCGTAATATCTTATTTTTCATTTTTCACTATTACATGTTGCTTCATTTGCTCCATGTACCTTGTTATTGTGACATCATTATTTTTCTTCCAAACCTTTGATTACGCTTTTTTGAGCCGAGTGTCAATTAAAAATAACCTCTTCCCCACAAAAATAGAGATAAGGTCTTAGTATATCCTACTCTTCCCAAACCCCACTCGGAAAATATAGTTTTGTGACTTTAATGTTGTAGTGGATGAAGTTCAGTAGTTACTTCAATGTTCTTGATTTTGTAACTTAAATATGCAGTAATTTGCAACAATCTCATCTTGAATTCTGAATCAAATACAAGAACAACTATAGAGTATAGATACTAATATAATTCTTTATACTACACAAAAGATAAAGCCATCTTCACTGGTTTAGATGGTAATACATTGATTATCAACTATAGTTTGTATATTGTGTTTATTCTGGGTGTGAACTGGTAAAAGGGTGCTGAATTTTCAGAGTTAATACACTGAGATGGCAATCTAAAAGAACCAGGTTGCGGAGTCACTTGATGCATCACCGTGCAGCCATGTCTGATGTACGTGAGTCCAAGTGAGCCCGTCTGCAACAGTCTTATTCTGCGAGCAAAGAGGAGATTACAACAGGTTTCAGTTGTATGATTTTTACGTGGAAAAATTCCTTTCGGTCTGTAATGTTGAAATTTTACCTTTGAACTTAATAGGACTGTGGTTATGCAGCATCGCATGTCTTCACCTGCACGAATTAGCAATTTGTTAGACAGAAATCGCGAAAACAATAAGAAAACATATGAGAACGAAAATGCAAGTGTTGCATAAGCATTGATTAGTCCTGCTTGCAACAAATTGGTGGTTACTTATGACAGCCCCATTTTTCCTTCAGAGACTAACAGTTAAGTCCATTTGTTGCAGGTAAAGGCAAGCAGCTAACAAATGGAGCTGCTCCGCTACTGTGCTGATCCAGTACTGACCGACCATTAATGACCTTATGAAAGGACTATAATGGCATGAAATATCTGAAGCTACATCACTACATGAACTCATCTCACATCCCATCAGAAGCAGGAATACGCATGATAGTTTACCTAAACTTGACTACCTATGGTGAAATCAGATAGGAAAATAGGGAGCGTATTCAGTGGTAAGACTATTCTGGTTAGACTTTCTTAGCAGACCAAAGCTGTGTAGGCACTGTAATCCAATGATTAGGGGCTCAAATATTACAATTGTAGCACCTAAACCTCACGCAAGCTCAACTGAAAAAGCTAGATGCTTGACTCATTACTATGCTCGACTCTCTATGCTTCAACTACCAATATCCACAGTTGAAGCTTGAAGAGGTTTTGTAGAGGCCTAACAGTGGATTTGGTGTATGCTCTAGAAGTTCCGTAGGATAAGGAACAGATGATTCTGTGTATGGTTGGTAGATTATGATGGTGGTGATTGCAGGACTGTGCAAGTAATTCTGCTGTATGATTGAGCTAGCAAAGAGAAAGCAATCCAGCGGAATGAGCCAAAATAATTATCTTATTTAAGGCATATTTAAGAATGGCTTCGGGATTCAGCTATTTCCTAATAGCCGTCTCTGGTGCTGGAATACAGCTTCAACATCAACATGTACAGATCCTGACGTCAAATGAAGTTTACATGCTTGAAATGAACAAAAGATTTCTATTTCAAAAATAACAACTAGGCCTCAGTCCCAAAAGATTTCTACTTCAACAACATAAGTAATATCTCTTTACCCCATCTCCGTTTAAGATGTGAATTTGAAATGTAAGCAGATCTAATACCAAGTTATATTAATGAACTACAGAGTCTTGGGTACCTCCTTAAGCCTCTTCACAAAATTACTTCACTACCATGGAAGGAAGAAAAACATATCTTCATTAAGATGGAGAGCAGATCCAATAAAAGGGTGTTTGAGTCACACAAACACACCGAGGAAGGGACAGAATTTAGTAAATGAGGTTGGAAGTATTACGTCGAAGGCACAGTGTGGGAAAAGCATGTGATAGATTGTAAAAAAAAGTGAAGAGAAACACAGTGACATTTAGAAGCATGTACAAAGTTGAGAGCAAAATGAAAGACCGGCTCATGAGGTAACATATACTCACCAGAGAGCTCCCACTTCTTGAAACTCACTAACCATGAGTCTGAACCAACCTGTGAAGGTAAAACTTGATCGACCCAAACACGATATTGTTTCCCCTGTTTGTCAGCATGACATGTTCCGAATGAAGTTACACATTCCTGAAGGGATTTCTCAACACCAGATGGGTGAACAAAAGTACCAGATGGTCTCTGCAGCAACAGAAGAGTTAAAAAAAATAAGGATCTCCAGCCACAATGAGAAGCAATGGCCTCAATTAAACCCAGCTCTCACCTTCAGCATCCCACTCAACCATAAAAACAAAAACCAGAGAGAGTACATGGAACGTATAGGATATCACTTCTTTTTAATTGAGCATGTAATACTACTTTATAGTTTGTTACTTGAAGTTCATATATGTAGCTACCACAAATAGAACTATACAGGCTTCTCTTTATGGTGGTAGAGAGAGTCAAGATTCTCTTTATGATGGTGGAGAGAGTTCAGCAACACAAGGAGGATACCTCAATTGAAGTTATACGTAAAAAAAACACAAAATAGTGCTTATATTCTGTCCAGACTTGGGGAGGAAAAATTCTTTAGAATGCACGGTTAAATTCATAAACGAAAATACGAAATACACATCACTACACATAAGACAAGAAATTACAGTAGGTATAGGGTAATAAACATACACACACTGCTTTCAGGTTTGACAGATAATGCTCAGAATGCTCAATTTCTCCACGCCTCCATTTCTCAAAAAACAGGTAAAATTTGACAACTTCATAGGCAGGAACAAAGTTGTCCATCTTGCAATCTGACAAATCCGTAACGTCTCTTGGGGAGGTACTTGGACCTAGTTTGAAATGACCAATGGCTTGTATGATACCGGCGGCACACCTCTCTGATGCATGAATTACTTTGGGATTATTTTTTGCATTTGCAGCATGCCACTGCAGTAATTCCTCCTGCGCATTAGCTACCTGTAAAGTGACTGTACATTTTCAGAGTACTTATCATCACAAACATGAGAATATATTACCCGATTATAAAGATATGTTGGATAATAGCTGAACCACCAACCATTACACCATACACATCTGGGATACTGAATAATTCAGCGTCATTCCCGGAGTCACCGCAGGCAAGGGTGTTGCTTGGTAATTTTCCCTCGCTCTTCAGTTTCTTAAGCAGATATGCAAGTGCTTGTCCTTTGCCAGCACCTTGTGGTAATATATCTAGATCCATCCCTCCACTGTAAATTATTTTGACATCCAGCTGATGATCACGACAGAAAATAAATGAGATAAAAAAGAAATGAAGCTCAATATGAATCTAAAGAATTGTGTTCACTGGAATCATAGCAAGAACGACATGATTTCATCTTCCTTTATGAACCTAGTCATATTGATGCCAAATCTGAAGTGAGAATTTGTATCATACCCCACGTTCTTCCAAGCGCTTGGAAAGAGTTTTCATTATATCTTGAGCTTTCTCTTTCTGAACATAGAAACTGACCTTGTGTGGTCGCTGCTCTGTTTCTGACTGCACGGATCAAAAGAAGTTGCTTTTATAGACATCAATTGCTCAAGTTATGTTTCAGCTTACAAACTATTTTTAAACCATACTTGATTTTCAAGTTATAGAATTCAAATTTAATCTTGGTAATTGAAACTGAAGTAATATATGATCTGATGTCAACCCATAAATGTACCTGCAGACTGAGTTCAGGAAACTTGCTTGTCTCCTCTGTTACTATCTTTCTATCCCACTTGTTATTCAGAAATGTTTCCCAACCATCATCAGGCACCATAGTGTTACCATATGTTATTTCAGTTCCCACAGACATAATTGTAATATCTGGGGTTAGCATGGGCTTTTCTTTCCTTAATTCCTTGTAAAGTGTAGGTGATCTCCCAGTAGAGAACACTAACAAAGAGTTATCACGATAATTGGCTTCCCATAAAGCATTGAACCTAAGCAGAGAAAGGTTCTCGGAATCGTGATGATCTACCTGTAAAACAAGGTCTTATGTAAGTGACAGCAGCATATAAAGGAGAAATGACAACTATGACAAACCCACCATTGTATGGTCAAGATCCGAGACTATCATGAGACGTGCAGCACTGGTTAGCCGATCCATGATTGATGTAAATTGGCTTCAACCTGGAACAAGATGGAATAAAAAAGTTGAAGAAGTTCAGAATTATTGCTAAACTTGCCTATCCTCGGGAACACGCAACGATATGCAAAACATAGAACAATAAAAATGGAAGCAATAGAAGATAACATAATATTCTCGAGGATAATAGAGACACATGTTCCTAAAAAATGCTAGCTTTATCATCTTTCAGATAGCACTGATGAGAGCAACATCAAAAGCTTGTCAATTAGAGATAAAGCTCATAAGAGAAATCCACTAGTACACAGAAGCCAGTTTTTTCTCTATATAGTGCAGTAAATGATTGTGACCCAATCACAATATGTCCACAATTACTTATAGAACCCATAAGAATTGTTTGGTTCACGAGCGAGATTTGGTAAGACTATATAACTAGAGATGCGTTTATTGGATATAAATTTTTTATTTTTATCAAGTCTCATTCCAAGGAAAATTCCATCTTAAACAAAATTACCCATGAGGGACACAACGGGCTTTCAGGGTCGAGCATGCTGAGATAGTCAGATGGGACCAGCTAATCCATAATGGTCGAATTATAGAATTCCATCCCTTTTCCCCAATATAAGTTAATTCAATCATAAAGGAACGGATAGGGTAAATGAGTCTCAATGATATTATCTATAAAACAAAAGAACCTAGAGAATGAAAAGTTTGCTGGAGCTAGTAATAGTCCCTAGTATATCAAGCAAAGGTATGAACTTTATCCATCAAATTTTAACTCAACATACTCCACAAACAAAGATGGACACCAATAAGAAACGAGAGACAAGAAGAAAGAAATATCTCTGCTGAATATGAAATATTAAAGGTTTCAGACCAGCTTCATGAAAACTCATATAGCAGCAAAAAATCTCTTCTTTTATCTCTTTCTTGTGTACCTGTATTGTTCACTTATCACTAGTTTGAACAAAGCCAGTTTTCGAGGAAGGGGATTCAACCGAACCCCCTTCACTCTGACTAGCTTCGCCCCTGGATACAAGTGTATGGGCAACGATTTATCCATTTCCAACCATAAAAACCTTAAATTAGGGGGCAAATTCCCACTTCAACGTCATAACTCAAATTAATTAAAGATAAATATTACTTGAACAAGCTTGAATTTGACAAATATTTAACAGATTCACAAACTAGCATGTTAAAGTACCAAATCCTCTACAGAGGAAACCTGTCATCTTATCAGTTGTGCACAGTCAAAAACTACGGGATTTGCAAAAAAATTAAAAAAAAGTAGACTATGAAATGGGATGTCCAGAACTTCCATTTTCATTCCAAAGCCATTTCTTGGATTACTACTCCTAAATTCAATAACAACTCATCAAGTCTTCATCAATAAAAGAAACCCCACGAAAAGGGATCTAGGTTTAGAGTCCTGAATCAATCAAAATAACATTTTTTACCCAAAATCACCAAAGAAAATCCAAATCAACTCAACCCAACACCAAAATTCAATCAAGTTCATCATCACATCTTCCTCAATATACACAAATAACAAACAGAATCAGATTCTACACACAACTGAATTCTTACTACAAATCCCAATAAAGATTGAACAGATTAGTTAATCCTCAATGATCAGCAGCAAATCTAGTACAAACACATATGGCCCATCACACCTGAAATTTTAACCTATGATCTAACATAATCTTGAACACCCTTTTGCCACCTCACTATAACAAAGGGATTCAACACTTCATATATATTAAAAATCTAATCTTTTCTCGATTCCCACAATATAATTTTCAAAAGGGGTTCCTTAAAGCAAAGCACACGTACAAATAAGTCGAGATACACGTAAATTAATTACCAAAATTAAAAGAAATGTACAAAAATGTAAAGAGGGAGCAAAAGGGTTACCTGAAATGGGATTTGGGGAAACAAACAAAAAATGAATATTTTGGGTGTAAAGAGATGGCAAATAGGCAAAAGACAGTTAATTGCGTATAGCCATGTGGATCCAAATTGTTTGGCGCTTCTTTTGTAAGCACAACAAAGGTAACCCAATATGGGATAGTATTATTTTTATTCCTGTCCAAACAAAAAAAAAAAATTAAAAAAATTGATCTTAGATAAAATTAAAAGATTTGGGAAAAAAAGAAAAGAAAAGAAAGAGAATATGCTTTTCACTAGGTGTTTGGAATTTTGCTTGTAGCTTTGTTTATTATTTTTTATACAATATGAAACTATTATAATATTGGATTGGTAATTATTGTTATAGACTATCCAAATTAGTTTTATGAATCACAAATAATAATACAGGCCTAACATGATATTGAATTAGCCGTTTGACCACCAATGCTCCAAATGAGGGGTAGGATCTTTTATTTTTCTCTCGAAAAGTAATTTATGTGAAATGTATTCCGAACACGTTGGGACCGTCTTGAAATCTAACCAAACATGTTGGTGGAGCTTTTGACATTACTCCGCGTCCATGGACAAGATTGCTAGGAGAAAGGATGTTGAACATAAGATCTAGACTAATTTGAGTTCACATCACACAAGATTTATTGTAGAAGAATATAAACTTATTAAATATCGTGTCAAGTCAAATAATGTCACGAAATGAAGGAAGTATATAATTAGTATATAGTAGGTTTTATATATTTCCATTATATTGATAATTAAGTTTGACCAAATTGTGTATATCAAAAGCCTTTTAATAAAGTCCAAACCTTTTTGCATATTCACAATCCAATTTCTCCCACCTATAGGAGAAACCTAAAAGATAACTAACCATTAACCAAAGCTAGCAAGCACCAAAAATTTGGCCAGCAAAAAAATGCCATATTGTCTCATTCCACTGGGAATCACAAAACTAGAATCATGCCAATCCACTTCTCTTCCCTTTTCAAGCACTACAAACAAGGGAAGAGCCCTTCACTTTGCTCATACCCACCTCATCAAAATCCATCTAAATACTTCTCTCACTTTGCTCATATACTCTATTCATCTATATAGGCTAGGACCTAAGAGTTGTCAAGATTCCATTTTTATAGTTGTTGGTACCTGTAATCTTGGTTTTTGAACAATTTAAAGTGACAAGATTCAAGTTTTTACAATTCTCTCTGCTTTTGCAGTTGCAGAAGTAAAGAATTGTCAAGATTCCATTTTTGTAGTTTATGGTGTTTGTAATCTTGGGTTTTCAGCAATTTAAAGAAAAAAAGATTCAATCTTTTTAATTTATCATTATTTTGGCAGCTGCAGAAGTAAAGAATTGGATAGCTTGAAACCCACAAGGCAAAAGTTCAAGTCTTGTTTGGTTAACTTTCCAGGGAGCCCAAAATTTTGTGAAATAGAGAAATGGGTACCTTGAGTTTTATGTTTCCTAATTCACTTCTTGATGGTACCTGCAAGATTGTAGCTTTGGGTGATAGCAAAACCAGATACAATAAACAGAGAAGTTCTTGTTTTGACCCTTTGAGAATTGGAAATTGTACTGATCAGCAGCCGCTTTGTGGCTTGAGTTGGGGGGTGGACAAGGCTAAGGGAAGAAGAGGGGGTACTGTTTTCAATTTGAAAGCAGTTGTAGATGTAGACAAAAGAGTGGAGAGCTATGGAAGTAGTGATGTAGAAGGAAATGAGAGTGGCAGCTATGATGCCATTGTTATAGGGTCAGGAATAGGTGGATTGGTGGCAGCGACGCAGCTGGCAGTTAAGGGAGCTAAGGTTTTAGTTCTGGAGAAGTATGTGATTCCTGGTGGAAGCTCCGGATTTTACGAGAGGGATGGTTATAAGTTTGATGTTGGTTCATCAGTGATGTTTGGATTCAGTGATAAGGTTAGTTGTCTGAATACTTGCTTTCGGTTATTTAGATATCCAAAAAGTAGGAGTTTTGAAGAATTTGAAAGCATTAGTAACACTTGATATGAGGTCAGTGCATTGACTTAGAAAGAGTGGTTGATATGGATATAAGATGATTTAGTTTAGCTGAAGTTTAGTTGATTGTACAGATTTTGTTCACTACTATAGCCCTTCATAGTGAATATTACTTTTAATTACCCTCAAATGTTGTCTGCTGTTGTTTGATTCGACGGAATCAAATTTGCTTCATTGCCTTAGCTATCCATGCAAGTACTCTTTTAAGTAATTTTCCTTTGGAGGAAATAAGATTACATTGAAAATATATCTGCTGGTTAATAAGAAAATATTGCAAACTTTTTGAAGTATATGTTTAAGTAATGCACTAGACTAGGACAATATGGGAGATATATCAATGATAAAGACCGTCCCATATGGTTTCCTGTCCCTGGCCTTCTTTTGTGATTACATTGTGAAAAGAAGAGAATAGATTTGGACAATGCCCAAAATATAGTATCTAGAGCCTCGGGTTTTATATATGTTGTTGCAATAGAGTAAAACAAATGTCCTTATTCTGACTTATCTCTTCAAACTTCAGTTTCAAATACAGCTGTTTCATTGCATCAGTTCACATGTTTCTGTTGCCACTGCTTGTTATCTTACCATACCCTAATCTGAAATTATATTTCACTTCTTACTTATCACAATACGATCAACAAGTACACAACACACACCGGTGGAACATCTGTCAAAATGTGCACCTACCTAATTTGCACTTGTATAACTAACAATGTGTTAATCTTCTATATGATCATAGAGTTGTTCATTTCTTGGAACAGATTTGATGTGTACAAGAATGAAATCATAGTATCCTACTGAGTGTCACATTAACCTTGACCAGCGAGGGGCATCTCTAACCCCGCACGATCTCTATAGTTAGATTTAATAGAGGGCAAGTGGGTCAAATATCCACATGTCTGTTTCCTCGAGTCAGTCTGATGCATGTTCCATGCTCTAGATTGGGCCACTTTGATGCCTAGGAAGTATCTCAATTTTCCAAGCTCCATAGTCTGAAAGTGTGGAAGTGATTATGTTTCATTCAAGAATGCATCCAAATATTACCTACAATAACTACGTCAATAACATTTTTTTCTGAATCAAGTATGGTTTTCATTGATAATAACAAGGACAACTTGGTCATATACAAGAAATATACCAAAAAGGTCATTAACATAGTTTATACTGGCCATGGTGTATGCTTTTTTCTATTGTATATGGTCTGCCGTGCTTCCACGTGATTGGACTATTGTCGTTCCTGGTTAGATTTAAACTAATGTCTCACATCTTTTGACAGGGAAACCTCAATTTAATTACTCAAGCATTGGCAGCAGTAGGACGTAAACTAGAAGTTATACCTGACCCAACAACTGTACATTTCCACCTGCCAAATGACCTTTCTGTTCGTATACACCGAGAATATGATGACTTCATTGAAGAGCTTGTGAGTAAATTTCCACATGAAAAGGAAGGGATTATCAAATTCTACGGTGAATGCTGGAAGGTTTGTCTTCATTAAGGTGTCTGCAGGTTTGCTTTAAATTTTGGACTTCTTGATTTAGACTCAAATCATTTGTTGAATATGGATGCACAGATCTTTAATTCTCTGAATTCATTGGAACTGAAGTCTTTGGAGGAACCCATCTACCTTTTTGGCCAGTTTTTTAAGAAGCCCCTTGAATGCTTGACTCTTGGTAAGTTTTTCTTTGCTTTAACTTCAAATATAGTATTCCTGGAATTTGCATATATCCATTGGTGGGACTAATTCAAGAATAAGTCACCAATTATGGAGTCACTTTTTAGCCCCCAAGGGCTTTGTTCAAGTGACAAAGGTTGTGGGACTTGTGACTTCGGTCACCGGTTTGAGCCCTGCGGCATGCGAACAAGGGCTGTTATTTAAGTGAAGAATGGTAAAGGGGAAGGGCCATTTCCCCGAGTTTTGAACACTACAGTTGGTCCTAAGTGTTGGCCCCAAACAGATTCTTCAGTCATCAAAAACATTTAAGGAGTCATCTTTCATGCTGATGCGTGCAGTGCGCAATGTGCTTGAATATCTTACTGTTGAATCTTGATTTATGCCATCATTATTCATTACAGCCTACTATTTGCCCCAGAATGCTGGTAGCATCGCTCGGAAGTATATAAAAGATTCCGGGTTGCTGTCCTTTATAGATGCAGAGGTGAGGCGAATAATCTGTGTTACTTATTATCAGCTCTGATGATTTCTTTACCTTTTGAAGAATTCAACTCTATTTTCTCCTTTGCAGTGCTTTATTGTGAGTACAGTTAATGCATTACAAACACCAATGATCAATGCAAGCATGGTAATTCTGCATATTAACCTTTGGCAGTGTTGTATTCTTGATATCCAGTTCCACTTCCTCATCAGTTTTATTTCTGCAGGTTCTATGTGACAGACATTTTGGTGGAATCAACTACCCAGTTGGTGGAGTTGGCGAGATCGCCAAATCCTTAGCAAAAGGATTGGATGATCACGGAAGTCAGATACTTTATAGGGCAAATGTCACAAGTATCATTTTGGACAATGGCAAAGCTGTGAGTCTTCCGTCGTAACTATTTTAAAACTTTTGTTATGAGTGATTATTCCCATTATGAAATGCAAAAGCTATAGTCTGGTGTTCGTGTTGAATTATTGTAGCCAACACTCTTTAGACATTCAAGGACTCATGCTTCACACATTCTTAACTGTGGTCAAATCTTCTTCCCATGTGGTATGTCTTTGGTGTCCCTAAATGCATGTCATTTTAAAATGTAAGGTAACACTAGCATGTTAGACTGTTAAAACATTTTAAAAAAAATTGGATAGTAAGTATATAGAAAAAGAAGAATAGAATGAGGGCAACAAAGAGGGAAGATCAAATGTCTTTTCTTAAAATGTTGTGCTTTGCTATAGCTGATTGTAATTGATATACAGTGTGATATTTTACTTATCACAACATTGTGTAGGTCCTATATCCCCTTTAATTGTATTTCAGTTACTCCCCTGAAGTTTATTCTACTGATGTCTCTACACTTTTACTGTACATACATGACTAATGGTTTTTTGTGTTGCATCTTCAATGGTGTCTTTGCCAGTATGTGTGCAATGCCATTTTCTCTAACTCTCTTTTTCTCTAGGTGGGAGTAAAGCTTTCTGACGGAAGGAAGTTTTATGCTAAAACTGTAGTATCGAATGCCACCAGATGGGATACTTTTGGTTAGTTTTCAAGGAATCCAGCATAATTTATATGTTTCCTTAAGATTCTTTCGTCTTAGGGCCAATACTGTGGTTTTCTTGCACGTATTTGATTCTCTTCAAATCTCTTCATCTCATGTCAAGTGTCTTACCTTGTAGGAAAGCTTTTAAAAGCTGAGAATCTACCAAAAGAAGAAGAAAATTTCCAGAAAGCTTATGTAAAAGCACCTTCGTTTCTTTCTATTCATATGGGGGTTAAAGCAGATGTACTCCCACCAGACACTGATTGCCACCATTTTGTCCTCGAGGTACTATGCACTTCAATTGATTTGCTATTTATTTTTTCATCCTTGATGTTCCCATTCATGATTCCTTGATTTTACAGGATGATTGGACAAATTTGGAGAAACCATATGGAAGTATATTCTTGAGCATTCCAACAGTTCTTGATTCCTCATTGGCCCCAGAAGGACACCATATTCTTCACATTTTTACAACGTCGAGCATTGAAGATTGGGAGGTAAAATCAGTACACTCCCTGAGTGTTGGTAGTAACCTCTTCTACATCTATGTCCCTTTTTCCTTTTTATGGAAATTAAAGTATGGCCCTTTATCCTTACTAGGGACTCTCTCGGAAAGACTATGAAGCGAAGAAAGAGCTTGTTGCTGAAAGGATTATAAGCAGACTTGAAAAAACACTCTTCCCAGGGCTTAAGTCATCTATTCTCTTTAAGGAGGTTAAATTCATGATTTTATGAACTCAATAGTTGTTCATAGTGAGCAATATTATCTTTCTTCAGTAGCAAATCCACATGCTCTTATGCTCGCTGAAATAGTTTTGGCCGTGGAGTTTCACCATCTATGTTTACAATTGAATTCTTGTAGGTGGGAACACCAAAGACCCACAGACGATACCTTGCTCGTGATAGTGGTACCTATGGACCAATGCCACGCGGAACACCTAAGGGACTACTGGGGATGCCTTTCAATACCACTGTAAGTTAATCATCCTTTCAGTATGTAGTTGCTTTATTGTTCTGCTGGTAAATAAAAGCAAACAGAATAAACTGTTCCATAATGTTTCTGAGCTTACAGGCTATAGATGGTCTATATTGTGTTGGCGATAGTTGCTTCCCAGGACAAGGTGTTATAGCTGTAGCCTTTTCAGGAGTAATGTGCGCTCATCGTGTTGCAGCTGACTTAGGTAAACATGATAGTCCAAATAGTTCATTTTCTGAGCTTGAAAGTCCTTTTGTGCAATATCTATTTACACATCATTAGCTCAACCAAATATTTACAATGTGGCGTTCAAAAGTGAAAATGAATGAGTTATTACAACGTCGAGCATCAATAGCCCCTTAAATTTGTTAGTAAATTTCATTTAGACACTCGAACTATAACATGTTACAATTGAGCACGTGAACACATGATAAAGCGCCTATTATATAAGATAAGTCAACCACACAAAATATGTCACCTCCTCCTTCAACTATACACATCAGCTTTAATTGGAACAAGGGAGAGGTTTTACGGCTTATTTAGGAGTTGTCGATGTGTTCCGCCTTAATTTAAAGTCCATATAAGGAACTGTCTGTTTGGTTTGACATCTTCTCTTTTTTCTGTCACAGGGTTTGAAAAAAAATCAGATGTGCTGGACAGTGCTCTTCTTAGGCTACTTGGTTGGTTAAGGACACTAGCATGATATCTACTTGTTAAGCTAAAAAGAAACATTTGACACCAAAAAAAAAGTTCATTATGTATTTTCTTTTATTTACTTTTTTTTTTTATATCAATAAACTGGAAAATGAGGTTCCAATTGAGGTTCCTCCAGTATAGAAATCTCACATTTTAATTTTGCAAATCTGCTAATTGTCTTCTTTTTCTTTTCTGCAACTTTCTGCCAAAGTAAGTCAATCTGTTATGCTCAAGGATTTATCATGAATTTGATCTCCACCTTTGCATTTAGGGATGTGTTTTTTTTTTACATATAATTCTTCCCTCTTTATGCTCATCAAACAATAGATATTGACTGTACTTGTATTCTTAGTGGAAATATCATACATATGTATACAAATTTAGGTGTTCAATAATCAAAAGGAAGATATTGAAACTTTTAACTGTCATAACTGAGTGTTTTACATATAAGTTAACATACATATATAAGTATAGATTGTTTTGTGCAGTGCTTAAAATTCAATGATAAGCTGAAAAAGAAACATTTTTTAGCTAAGTTCTCTTGTTCACAAATAGATTCATAAATTTTAACGAAACAGAGGTGAATTCATAGACATGTATATTATACCTGTTTTGCAAACATCAGAAGAATGTTCCCTAGCTTATCAAGAATAGCATCAGAAGGTGCAAACAATAAAAACACAGGAATTTATCATTTTTATTCTCAATCCTCATGAACAGTGGTGAGGTCAGGATTTTCACTAATGAGGTTCAAAATATAAAGAAGTAAAAACACACGAAGAAGTTAAAGGGAGATTCAACATCTACTATGTATACATAAAAGAAACTGAACCTTGTTTATACCGTGTAATTTCTGTCCATCTGGTAACAATCAGATCCATAGTTATGAAACAAAAAGAAAATTCCCAGGTATATGTTACATTGATGCAGAAAATCACTTATGAAAACATAGCTACTCTAGTCCCCTACATAGGCTGAAGCAATAACAATACACCCTTCAGCACAGTTGCAATTATTATGGTTCATTAATATCAAAAAGTTATCTTCCCAAAGGAGAACTAAATCACCATGTCAGCAAGTTATAGCAATCAAGTCTAAAAATCTCAAGAAGATCCCTAAAAATGAGGTATTCACAAGAAATGGTGAGACAATTAACTAACAAACTATGGATTATCCTGCAGGAGCAACTTCAATACAAACCATTCAGGCTACAAGTTCAATGGAACACAGCCTAGACGAACATCGGTTTCCTCAACAGAAAGATATAGGCAAATAAATAGAAGATACAATATTTGCCTTTCCTCTCTGATGCCTGACTAACTTTTACAGCACAACACAATCTGATTTTTTGTTCAAATACTTGTTTAGATGTAATAACAATGCCTGACTAATCTTTACAGCATACTTGAGAAATTCCTAAACGAGAAAGTGGTATGTATGGTTGGTGTATGCCTAGAAACTAGTCCAGAATCATATCATCAACTGCACCATTGACCATGAGTAAGCATTTTTGGCAGAGCAAGAGAAGAGTCCTCCTCCTTTAAGTGCGAGTGCGATAATTCCTAGGTTCCTAAACTTGTAATGGATGGCGGAGCGTAGATGGAAAGTAGTTACATGGATACGGTGCTTTACCCGTAGACGCTTCTCCAGCTCTCGCAAGAATTGTATCAAAGTCTCCCTCGGGATGGACTTCCTGAGTGACTGTACCGAGGAGTTCTATCGTACTCCGTGCAGCTATGGTTGTTGATCCTGCAAAGTAAATGCAATCCAAGTTTCTGTTTCATGTACTAAGGTGGATGATAATACACAAGTAGTATATGTTTTATAACTAGCATCAAGTTTACCAAGCTTTAAGGCCTATTGAATGCCAATTTTTACAATACACTTATGCTTCCTTTGTCGCCAAAGCCAGTGTCTTGCATCATCGCTACAAATTCACTGTAATCGATGCGTCCATCCTGAAAAAGGAAAATAAGTAAGAACAAATTGATATGAGCTTTCTTCTTACCTAATCCATGAACGTTATGATCTTATCATGTTCCTATGTTTAACCATGCACATTATACATCTGCAAGAAATGAGAAATAGAACTCTGAAGATGAGAATAATAGGGTTTACATTATCTTGATCAACTTCGCGCATAAGCTCTTCGATGGGAATATTGCTTAAACCAAACTTATCACAAGCCTTTTGGAGCTCATCCTGCGTGATATATCCACTACCATCTTCATCAAAATATGAAAAGGCGGCATACATGTGATCTTCCTTCTGAATTTTGTTTAGATGGAGCATAGCAGCTATAAACTCGCCATAATCAATGGTACCACTATTATCAACATCTGCCTGAATTTTCCACACAGAAAGGTTCTTTCTTGTAAGGATCATTTTGGACAAATTTATTGTTAAGAATATATGAATGGAAACAAAATCAAGCAGTCGCAGAAGTATTCAACAGTTTAATTACATTGAGGAAAATGATCATGTGCTCTCCAGTACGTTGTCAATGCAAATCTTAGTTATGCAAGATTACTATTTTTTAGGTTCAAATTACTTATGTCCTATAATTACATTCTTGCTTAAAAGCCGTCCATTTATGAGATCTTATTACAAAAGAGTAAGTGCTATAGATTCCTTCACAAGGTAGGAGTAAGGTTGTGTATACACTACCTCTCAGACCTCACTTGTGGGACTACACGGTTATGTTGTTGTAATTGTTGTTGTAGTACGTGCTATAGACTCAGAGTTGATAAGTATTATTTTGACAATTCACAAAGGAATGTAAGTCAAGAGATGTCTGTAGCTGTAGTCCCAATTCCCTTTCAAATCTACGTTTAACTGATCTAGGTCAAATCCAAAATATATCAACTTTGAATCAAAGAAGAAGCAGTCCTACTCCTCCCTTGACCCTTTTGGACAAACCATCACCAGCATCCCAGTGAATACAACCCAACTATTCCACTCTTTTGGGTGTTGAGTTGAATTTAGAAGTAAATGATTTCGACTTCACCTATATACCTTTAGTCAATAATACTTCTAAAGGATACAGGTGATACAATTTAATAATCTACGCGTCCAATAAGAGAAGACTGGTGTGACATATAAAGCCGATCATAGTTCTAAATGCTATTTAAAGCTGTATATAATGTGCGTAAAAATGCTCTTGAACATAACATACAGATACTTACCGCTTGCATTAAACTAACTATTTCTGAATCATTCAGATTGGCACCCACTCTTTCCAAACCCGTTTTCAGTTCTTCTAGCGTAATGTGTCCACTATTATCTGCGTCTATCATTTTGAACATTTCCTTCAGTCCTGCAATTTCCTCTCCAGACAGACTTTCAGCAATTACCTAAAATGCAAATAGGAACTGCTCAGGCATAACAATTAAAAATCAGTATTACTTGATACTGCAATATGTTTGATATCCTTCTCCTGTTCCTGATTTAAAATTAGGGAGAAATGTATATAAGTCTGGAACAGCTGTGTATAAATAGGAAATAACCACATATCTTCCACTTACGAAATAAAATGGAAAAACTATTAGATGATAGCCATGGTTTTTTCTTTGTTGAAAGGATTCTCATACGTTTTCTTATGCAGAAATTCAATGAATGCCATGACTTGGGTAAACTCAGTGACCATAGATCTGAAAAGTTAGAATAACTTACTCTGATTGCTATCTTCTTTAATTTATTCATTGCAGAAAACTGATTGAGGCGACTTAGAACAGCACAATCAAGAGGCTTATCTGGAGCAACCCCACCAACACGAACCCATGGATGACCTGAAATAGACAATAAACATACTTGTCATTCAAGTAAAAAATATTTTACTGTACTTTCTTAAGCAAATATACAGACAGACATGATAGTGCCCTTCATACCAAATATAAAGTCAAGAACTTCAGGTTTAACCAATTTACAACTGCTTCTTCCATTAGCTCTCCCGTACACATTCTCTCTGTTAATCTATCTCTAAAAGAAGCTCAAATAGAAGCCAGAAATCATTCACTTTGTATACCCTTTTTAACATATGTACCCAAAAAAGTTAAGAAGATATTATTCTTAGGAATATAAGTCCTCTAATTATACATGTCTCAAATCTCAACCAGTCAACAATTTGGCTGAACTCCAAATTTATAAACACTAAGCTGCACAAGACCTTGGTTTGAGATACCACTGGTTTAATTTTTTCGAAAAAACAAACCTTTAAATTATCTGCTTTCAAGAGTCCGAAGAAAAAAATTGACGTTTACATATCCTTTCTTACACGTAGCATGCACATGAAATGATGTATAGGCGAAAATGAAAGAACTTAAATTCGTCTGGTTCGTTAATATAGCATCAGGAAAAGCAAGTAATGCCACTGACTGCAACCAATTCCAAGATCTAAACCTTTTGGGCATCTCCAGTTACTGTCATTAAAAGTAAGTGTTGTTCCATCTTACTTCAAATGACATGGGTGATAATAGTAAAACAGGACTTTTACGACAACAGGAATAAGGATATTTTTTGAACAAAAGGACCAAAAGAACTTTAAGTAAGTTCTATAATAATAACGACTTTAGATGCATATGAAGACAGTTGAAAATCTATTTAAGAATTAATTGATTCATCGGACAAGGAGAAAGGACAAGCAGTATCATCAAATACTGAAAACATACACAACATTGAGAAGAGCATAAAAGATCAGACTGGTGAATACTGCATCTTACAAAGAACTTCATGAGCTGTCAACCGCTTTTTGGGATCTCTCACCAGCATTTTTCTGACTAAATCTTTTGCACTTTCTGATATAGCAGGCCAGGGTTCTGATGCAAAGTCAAGTTCCCCTGTTAAAACTTGTTCAAATATTCCTTGCTCCGTCTCTGATTCAAAAACATCAAAATTCATAGGCAAAATAGTCTTCATCTTTGCTTCAAGGTCTATAGGATCAAATCACAATGGAAGAAAGTAAAAAAGAACTTTACCATCCCAAAATGGGGGAACGCCGCTAAGCAGTATATAAATAATGACTCCAGCACTCCAAATATCACATTCTAGACCATAATGCTTCCGCAACACTTCTGGGGCAACATAGTAAGGGCTTCCAACAACATCATTGAAGATTTCACCTGGGTGTACCAGATTTGATTCTTGATAAGGTGAAAGAAATAGAAGTAAAGCATCCATGGAAAAAGATGAATTGGAAATAATAATTATAGCCTATTGTTATGAATCACCAGTGAGGTCCAGATAAATGACAGACTAGAGGTTGGTGCTAATTCCAGTATTAAGGAAATTGTGTTTTCAAGAGAATACCTGGCTTGAAGAACACTGATAATCCGAAGTCAATCGCCTTCAGAGTTGATTCCTCTTCCTGATCAGCGAATAGAAAGTTCTCGGGTTTCAGGTCCCTATGCATAACACCCAAGGAATGACATGCTTCTACAACACCTACTATTACTCTTGCAAGTTCAGCTGCCTTTTTCTCTGAATAATGCCCTCTTTGTAAAATCCTATCGAAAAGCTCCCCACCTGCACAAAGCTCCATTACAACATGAACTGCAACAGCATCCTCGTATGCCCCCACAATCTGTACCACACTTGGTTGTCCTGCCAAATGATGCATTATCTGAATCTCCCTCCTCACATCCTCTACATCCTCCTCAGTTGTCAACCTCCTTTTCGCAATGGACTTACACGCATACTGCTTCCCACATGACTTTCCTAAACATAAAAACGTCGTCCCAAACTGCCCTTGTCCTAACTTCCTCCCTAAACTATAAATCTCCTTCAAATTACCCGTTTTTCGTCCTAAAACAGATTCAATCTGAACCCCAATACTCGACGTTCTCCTAACATGAGTAGGTTTGTTCTGTTTCACCCCTTCCACAGGGGGCTTATCAGTAACAGTAACATCATTAGCAATCACTACATCATTATTCTCTTTAACACCCATTTTAGTATCAACATTTATCATAAGATGTGGAGGTGGATTACCTTGAATACCAGATCTATCCACCGCGCCTTTCGATGAATCATCTGAATTAGGTTCCCCTTCATTTGGGAGTGGTAAATTCTCCGACTGATTAGGTTTCCACACAGCTGCAGTAACAGATTGTAAGAACCCATTGTTAGCCAATTTAGGTCCAACACAATTATTCCCCATTAGCTCAAAAATCAAAATCTCAACCTTTTTCGATTTCCAATACCATTATACTATAAATTCAATAGAACCCTAAAAATTTTAACCCCAAAATGCTAAATACTCCATCAATCACTCGATTAAACCAAAAAAAACATATCAAAATCTGAAATTTCGGCCTAAATTCAAGAATCGAACAAAATATGTTAGAATTAAAAAAAAATGGGAGAAATTGTTGAGGAAATAGAAAAATATGGATGGATCGGTTAGAGAAATCGAAATGATATTTTGATCAATCCGTTAGAAGTTTTCTTTCATGCATGCATGTTTTATTATCGCTTACGTAAATACTTTGTATGTGAACGAGGGCAGAGCTACAATATTAGATATCATACGCCGAGCCAAATGGGATCATCTAAATTTCTTCCATAGACCTTTTATTAGGTATTGTGGGACGAGAGCCAAGTGGAATCATATGAATTTCTTCGATAGACCTTTTATTTGTATTAAGAAAGCCATTAAATATACTTGAATCTTATATTGCGAATCTAACAACTAAAATGAGTTATAAGTTTATGAGTTCTAGACCATAACTATTTTTATATATTGATATTAAATAATTTTTTAATACAAGTACAAACTTTACCTCAAAGTTAATGACTTTGTCGCGATGGCAAGTTTAAAACCATAAACTTCAAATTTTTGCTTCGCCTTATGTATGTTAATGCTAGAACTATATTTATAGTTAAAATACATGTTTATATTAGGCTAAAAGTAGAATAAACAGAAAAAGTTATCAGAAGTATAGGGGTATTTTTGACCTTTTCCATATAAAAAACTATGAGTCTTATCATTCGGTAGTCAGACCTAAGGACAACATCTTAATCATTCAAATTGAGATAGATTGAAACGTCTTAATCTTAATGAAAACAAATGGTATATTGAGTCTCCCCTGCATACAAGATCAATGAATAAAATGTCAATTACTATCTTAATAATCCCTCTTGTCAAGAAAACAAAATTTTAGTTTCATTCTTGCAGCTTCATCTGTTTGTTCAGAAGATTGGTAAAAGTACAGCGCCTCGGGACTAACTGGTGAAGCTTTCATCACTGGCCTTTCATCAAAAAGAAAATCTGAAAGCGCCTGCATTTGAATCAGTGACTGACTCCCAGAAGGAAGGTTTGTTCTGCTGCGCCTTTTTCTCCTCGGCTTTCAGAGTCAACTCATCAATAGTACCAGGAAGGTGTGCTTCAATGGCATTCTTAAATTTGTCGTGCAAATTGACTCTGTCGCTTGTTCCAGACACAAGAGTGCAAGCATTTGGCTTTTTTAGAAACTCCAAAACATTCACTAAATTCCTCCTGCAAGGCGAAATGACAGTTGAAAAATACAACAAAAAATAGATATTGAACCGAGCAAGGGAATTCTGAAACAGTTATCCTCTCCAAACTCACTGGAGATCCTAAATGGACACACCGGGAAGGAGATCCTAAATAGACACACGAGGGGATGAAGAGAGTTGTCTCAGAAAATATCGGTGGTGATCCTAAACAGACGTAAGTGCAAGGCTCAGAGTGTTGTCTAGGAAAGTTTTCTTTTTTAGATGAAGTAAGCAGTTCCAATAAAAAAAAAGGCATCAAGAAGATGCAAATGAAAGTAATAGCTACAAAAGAGATCACGTTACATGTCTAGGTAAGATATTGTCTTATCCATAGCACAAGAAAAACTGCATAATTAAGGCTGCAAAACAATGATACAACTTTCTCTCCCAGATAGGCGTCAACATCAAAACTCTTTCACTATGAAGTAGCAAAATTCAGTTAAGCATGATTATGCATCTGGCGTTTGTGAACAAATCTTCAAGTAATAAGGTTATCGTGGTTTGACTAAATTAATCCTGACTAGGATATGTAAGGATTAGAAGAAAGGGGAGAAAGAATAGAACACTAAAGATGTATCTTTTCTTAAAAAGAAGCCCACAACAAACATTCAATCCCATACTACGAAAATGAGTAAAGTAGTTCATTAACTCACTAAAGTTTGTTTGTTTAAGTCTTTCATCAGTAAAAGCATGTCAAGCTTTAAGGTGGTCTATCCAAAACTATCATATGAGAGGAAAGGCTTACAGTGATAAAAGACCTAAACAAGCAAACTTTCGTGAGTTGATGAGCTCGTTTTTCTAGTTAATGAGCTTAACCTGAGAGTATATGTGATATTGAATTACAGCTACTAAACCAATAGTGAACTTTTGCATTTACCTCTGGTGTCCACCTCCTTATAAAACAGAACCATTACATGCTATTAAGGAAACTAGTACATATAATTTGTCAGCAAGCATGAAAACAATATCAAATTTTATCAAGTGACAGAAATATAGGAGACAAAAGTAGCATACCTGCTAACAAAGTTCTGGGTAATGGCAATTGAATCCTCTAAATTGATGACCAAATGCCACCATCCATTAGGTACAAAGATAACTTCACCCGCCTTGCAGACACATTCAATAGGTCTCTTTTTCCAATTCTTGGTTGCGTTGTAAAAGTTCATGAACCATTCTATAATAGAAACAGGACTTGCTACTTCTGCACCATCAGGGCTTGGATGAACTCCTGGTGGCACCACATCCGGGGGAAATAATATCCATTTCTTGGATCCTTTGGTTACCGCATTCCAAGCAGAGGTAGAATTTGGATCAATGTGAAATGACGAGCCAGACCCTGCAGGTCCAATTATAATCCACCTATAATCTGGCCTCTCATTACCCAAAACACTAAACAAATCCTCATTGAAGTACATCGGGACATCATAATCCTTTCCTAATTGAGGAATTTTCTCTGCAAACTTTGGGTCAAACAAATACAAGGGCCTTTCTTCCCTCACTTGATCAGAGTACTTAAAGTAGTCTTCAAGCTTCATTTCCACCGGCCCTACTGAAAATTTCACATCCCCGCATTTCTCAATCAGATAATCCCTATTCCATTTCTCCAATCCAGGCCAATTCTCCAAGCACCCTTCTAACAAAACCGGCTTATTCGGTTCCTCAAAATCCATCACAAACTCATCAAGAGAAATCTCTTTCCTCCTCACTATATTATCCCTCTCTAGCCATTCAGGTTTCATTTCAAGATTAGCACATAACCAACTCTGAAACAAGTAATCAGAATAAAAGTCTCTAACTTTCAAACCAAAACTCAAAACTGGAAATGAAGGCCTATATGCACCAACAAAAGTAGACCTCCAACACCCCTTAAACAAAAACCCACCTTTACAAGTCTCCAATACAAGATTCCTCCAAAGGGGTTCATGATTACAGAAAATATAGAAACCTTTGCTTACAGTTGACAAAATACCCAAATGGGTACCTTCCAAAAGACCTAAAATATCAAGAACAAGCTCATCAGTTAAAGTCTGAAGATTACCTAGACCAGTATTTCTTGAATTATGAGATGATGGGTTGAAATAAAGATTCCCAAGTGGCTGAACTCCATAGGAATCTGATTGTGCTGAAGATTTCAAGCTGAAACCTTCGTCTTCTTCTTCTTCTTCTGGTGCTATTTGGTATGGTTCCGCTACCGTTTCTTCTTTTGCAGAAACAGATATTCTCTTCGATTTCTTAATCTTACCATTTTTTCTCTTTCTCTTTGCTGCTTGAATAACAAGCTCTTGGAACCCAGCATTGTTGAAGTTGAGAAATATAGTTTGAGCCGCCTAGGCCTTGAGGTTTTTCACTGGTTTAGAACGTACAACGCTTCAATGCAGCCAAACCTGATCTATTTATAGTGTGCTTTTTTCCCTTTACTTATGTTTATTTATAGACATACGATATAAAAAAGACCCTCAAACTAAACTTCAACTCGCAATTAATTACTTTAACATTGAGATTACACTTCTACACATATTAATTTGATCCGATTGACAATTAAATCCTCCAACGCATCACCAATCTCTCATGAACTCTCAATACTAACAACAACACTATAATCAGTAAAATCTCACAAGTGAGGTGTGAGGAAAGTAGAATGTAGGCAAATTTTACCACTATCTCGTGAGAGGTGGTTTTTTTTCAGAACTCTCGACTCAAGTGCAACAAATCCCAATACGAACTCCCGAGTTTCAATGCTATCATAACACATAAATGTTGGAGGTGTGACACAATGGATACAAGTTAAAGTGACATTTAAGACTAAGTTTGAGTGATTGTTCATCATATTTGAATGTATACGTGCTTATTTACGCTGGAGTGAATAGCTCTAGCAGGAGCAATTCATTAACACGTCGTAGTAGACGAATAAGAAAGAAGTTCTTAGACAACGAATACAAAAGTGCAATAAGCACTAACATCTGATTGACAAAAAAGAAAAAGTAACAAGAGAAAAAATTCATTCACAAATTGTAATATACAGGAAAAAAGAAAAAGAAAACCTTGAGTAGAAACCAAACAAGCCATATTGATCACAATTATTCACAAGTTCCAAACTGGCAGTGGAACATCTATATTTTCGATGACACTGGTTCAGCCAAAGGTTACAATTCCATGAATTAAGCGGAAGAACACAGTGCAGAGTGAACCCACAATTTGCAGCAGCAAGGAATACAAGGGGGAGAAAGAAAGTAAAATGAAAAAGCAATCAATCTGACTACAATCCATTTCGTACTGACGTTTATGATACAGTCTTCAGTGATCGGTGTGGACTACAAGGAGCTGGTTTTACACCTGCGTGCTCATCAGACATCTCCACTGCCCCACGTGAGGTCCCTTGTCTAAAAGCATTAGCAAGCCTGGATTGTTGGTCGACGATCCAAATGGGTACCTAACAAGTATCAAGATTTAATTGAATGTTAAAAATTGCTCAAACAAACAACTAAACTCAAGCAGACAGAAAGGGAAATAGGTAGTTGCTTTCTTTGCTAAGGTAAGAGAATCATAGGAAGTTGAAGCAGTATAGAAACAATTTATTGAAAAGAAACCGGATTGCAATGATCAACTCACTTGCATCTGCGTGCTTTTCTTCTCCATAAAACAAAGCATGTGACCCACTGAATAAAAAAGAAAATAAGATAAATCAGCTTACGTATAAATCAGAAGACAACACAGAAACAGGAGGGCAAAATAAGAAAAGTGGATTGACGGAATAAGATGAGAGTGAGAAATTTTGATGTAAGAATAAAACAATTGATTTGCTATGTATTACCCCATATATGATTCTAAGCTAGGTCCACATTGATTCTAGAGATTGTAGGTCATTTGGGACAACTTAACAACATGATTTTAGGTCTACCTTGTTCACTTTTAGTGTCATCAATGTAATAGAAGAAAAATCAAATGGTAATTATGATATTTTGACCCTAGAACCCCTTCTCCTCACAGGAAATAAACAATTAGTTCTAGCCCATTTGTTTAGAGTCCAAGTGGCCCACCCAAAGTAACTAAAGTAGAGAGCTTTGTGTCAACTATCCATGTCCATAAGGACAAACATGGCTATACGGGAAGATGCCTTTGAAAATGCATCAAGATCTAAGTGATGTCATAATGACCTTGCAAAATAATCTGTTTACTTGCCATTTGAAATGTGATTCTGCTAAAACTTTCGAATTACATGGGTTAGGAACAGCTCTTCCCATTTTGAGAATGGACTTCTTGATTAGACATAAGCCCAAGACACTAATTCTTATGATATTATCTGGTGACTTGATTGAAGATTAAGTGTACTTGGATTAAACTAATTGAAACATCTTAAACATAATTTTCTCCAAACACCATCTCTGAGCCACACCAAACCTCACTCATAGTTGATCCAATAAGAAAAAGACAATGACCACAAAAGCTAACTCAAGGTCCAGTAGAGGTTTCAGAAAGAGACACAACCCAATTCATTCTCAGTTTTTCCTTTTTAGGTGACCGAAGGTTTCTCTCGCTCCATGCTCAGCAGAAAATGTTTTATTCATCATCCTAAATTCTAAATGGTTTATCTTATTACACAAAGCAGCTTACTACAAAGATTGCCCCCAAAGTCTCACCAAGAAGAAAGCTAAGAAATGAGAAGACAGATTCTCACAGCACTATATTCAGAGTGCAGCAAATAAATCACCATCTTGCATGAAATAAATCACTCGAAAGAACTCAAACCTTTTTGTTTTGAGATAATTGCAACAAGAACTCAAGCACATAAATTAAGTAGCACAATGACAAAAGAGTGTTCTATGTATCAACCTTTCTAATACATTGTATAATTACATAACTTTGGCATTAATAGATTACCCAAAGAAATCTTAAACGTCACATGCAGAAACACTTACAGTAGGGCATTTTGGTACACTACACACATTTTAGTTTAACACCACAAGATTCAAAAGTCTTCTTTATTTCTTTAACTTAATGTCAAGTCAAACTAAGATTAAAAAAAAAATGAAATGGAGGGAGTATATGTTTACTGTCACAAAATTGCTTCTAAATGTCCATGCAATGAGCCAATAACCCAAAATTTGTGCTTTCACGTTGGACAAAGACCATAAGTATCATCATAACTGAGAAAATCAAGAACCATAAAGTTAACACAGATTAATAGCATACCTTGAATACAGACATGCATGAAAAGCTCCCAATTACAGATGTCTTCTTCGCAGGTTTTCTCACGGCTGGAGACATCTCTTTGCAAAACTGCTGAGCAATCTCCTTGAGCAATATCACCTGTGCTTTATCAGTCCGCATAGCAATCATAGCCTGTCTCATTGATTCCCGGTCAGCCTCAAGTGCCTGGAGCCTAAAGTACAACTTTGTGACCTCTGGATCTCCAAAATCTGTGTTATTTAATGAATCCCTCGGGGTATAGTCGTCAACCATTCCAGCTGAAGCCTTGAGTTCTGACACACCATTATATCCAGCCCCCTGATGTACAGAATCAATTGTGTAAACTCGGTCACTCATGTCATCTCCAATTTCTGATGAATTATCCACCTTCCTCAAGTTTGAACGCTCTTCTGTTTGTGAATATTCTGCTTTTCTAATACTTCCACCAAATCTTGGAGAATCTGAGATGAAATCTGAGTTAATTTCTTTATTTGTAATGAAGGGAGATCCTACACTATCAGTTGAAAATTTTCTAAGATGTCTATTCCTCCTTGGGGAATGACCAACTATCACTTTTTCAAGTATGTTGTTCTTGAAAAGATCCCCATCTGTGCTTCTTGGCGTCCTCTCCAATTGATTGATCCTATGCTCCAAATCGCGCAATTGGTCACATGAACGTGGGGTCTCTTCAAATGCATATTTCTCAACATCAACAGTATCATTATCAAATTCTGTGTATACTTGATTCTCATTAATAGTGCATTTCAATGGAGGGTAATCGAAGGGAGGAACTTCGAATTGCCCATTGATAGTCTCGGAGATACTATTGTTCCGACTAAAACGGCCCTTTTCTGTCTCACAATCACCCTCAGCCTCAGATTCTGTTAGCCCATAACTCATCATTCTATGCTTATACATTTGCACCTCACAAGTCAATGATTGAATTGTTTGCTCCCTCTTGTATAATATATCCTCCAACGCCATAATCTCCTGCTGATCATGCGCCGTTTTCTCCTCAGTGTACCTCTTGAATTGTTTAAATTCCATCTGAACCTCTGCCTTTTCTCCTTGCAACCTCAAAATCATGGACATGGCCTCATTCGCCGCCGAGGAAGACGCATTTCGTTCTTCCTCCAACTCGGCACCTAAATCCTGAATTGTGTGTTGTTGCTTACTTACCATTTCCCTAAGTGCTGTACATTCATTTTCAATTTCAATACGAGCATTTAGAGGTAAGACAAAGCCTGGGATCATAAACTTATTCTCATTATATTCATCAAATTTTCGCTTCACAGATCGGAGCCAAGTCCCTGAATAGGACCTGTTCATTGCAGAACAACTGCTGCACCCGCAGTAACAACAGTTGACCTGGCTGGTCGTCGGGGGTGAATTTTGAGAATCCATATTCTATTGCACATCCAATCAATCGTCCAGCCTCAATTCAGAAATTAATTCCTCAAATAGAATCATAAAAGAAAAGCAGGAAAAAATAACAGAAATATCACAAATTAAAAGACGATTAATCCTGTACAACAAGCTCTCAATCCCTCCATCTTCGATAAAATGTTAATGTATATATGTATACCCCTCGACTTCACATAGGATGAATTCTTCCTTCCCTCAGTTGCAACACAGAATACACATTCCTGCAAAAACACCCACGTTCTTTTCAATTCCAAGCCTAGGCACAATACCTAGAGTTCGGTTCACATTGCTGTACTCCAAAAAAAAAAAAGCTGGAAATCAACAATAATTAATACATGGATTGCTATGTGCAATACCAAGGCCAAGATTAGCTTTATCCTGCCAATGTTGATGCCCATATCTATTTCCACATTTTATTCAATACAAAAATAATTCTACATCACCACCCTCCTCAAAGAAAAAAACTACACATTTCACATAAATTAAGCAGAGCCTTGTCCAAAACAAAATGGTTGTATCCCTACTCTGTTTGGATGGCTGTTACGTATTATTTCATACAGTAATGTATCGTACCGTACTGTATTATTTAAAGGAGTATAATATTTGAATAGATCATATCCTTTTCCATCCTTACATAATATCACACATTAACAATCTGAACGATAAAACCTACAATATACAATGATCACACCAAATCAATCCTTACGCAAAATGAAAATTCTCGTCATTACCTAACGAATGAATTTAAACCAGTATCAATCACAACAAACATTGCATTTAAACTAACAATACAATTCAATACAACATGATCAATACTCCTTGTATGAAAACCACAAAAAATCCGAAAAATGAAAATCGATGCACATAAATACGAACAAATATACATTTACACATACAAATTGATCGGAAAAAAAAATTAAAAAATATTATCATGAAATTAAGGTACCTGAAAATCATACGGTATAGCTGTAGCTGAGAAACGGAGGTGAAATTCTCCCGGAAAAAATGGAAATTATCGTTCCAGCTTCCCGGAGAATTGAAGATATCGAGGAAAGCGAGGGAAAATGAATGAAAAAAAATAGAGAGATAGAGAGAGAAAAAGAGGGATAGAGGGAAAAAGAAAAAAAATCAAACGTGGGAGAGAGAAAAGAAGGGAATTGAAAACCCTTTTTTGTGTATTTTTTTGTTTTTGTTTCCTCAATTTGTAAATTTGTTAACTGTTTTCTGATTATTTTTTCCTTTTCTTTTCTCTCTAGTTCTTTTAACAGATGAAAATGTGAGATGATTTAGAGAGGAAAAGAAAAGGGGTGAGTTTTGGAATTTCACTATTGTTGCTAAGCTAGAGAAGGGGAATTTTGGTTGAGAGGTTTTTACGGAGAGTAATAACTGAAACCGCGTACTAATGTTTGAATAATATTTTATCATTATTAGATATTTGATTATCTAACAGAATTAGAACGATATGGAGAGAAGTAATATATACGTGTTGATATAATCTAAGATATTAGGCAATTAGTAATTACTAGTATATGTTCTTAAATACTTCAGCTATTCGAATTTTTAAGAAATAATGTATTTGTTATCTATAGAAGTGATATATATGTGTTGATATAATCTAAAAAATTAGGCAATTAACAATTATTAGTGTATGTTCTTAAATACTTCATCTACTCAACTATTGAGGAAGAGCATTTTTCTTATCTATGATTGTTGTGTTATTGTCTTGTTTTTTTATGTTTATGTTAGATTTTTCCTTGGTAATTCTATTGAGAGACTAATATATGTCACACACTAAATATTTAAATCAAAATTTATTTTCTTTTAATTATGTGTATTTGAGGTGTGAAGATTTTTTTTTTTGAGAAAATAAGTCTGTGTTTTATTTATTTGTCGGTACATAAATAAAAATAATTATTTTAAAATATTTATATATAAATTAAACAAATATAATAGTAGGTTTCAAGTTAGGAGGGTATAGTGATGACTGATTAGGATGTTGTTTACAGGGTTAGAGTGAAACTGAGTTGTGTTGAGGAATGAAGAGCACGTGATCAAGTTATATATCATTTGTAAAACTTGTTTTCCCGACATATTTTTATTAAGTAAGTTATCTTATCGAGATTTTAGATCAATCAAATATGAAAAATTTAAAAAACAATTAGTGTTAATTATGATATAATACTTTAATGTGACTATATCCAAGTGAGGATTGGGATAAGGATGAAGATACTCTTGACTACATGTTTTCCATTAAAAACAAGTGATTTTTTTTTCATATGAAGCAAAATAAATCCTCAAAAGGTATTTTGACTATTTTTTCTTTAACTAAAAAAAGGAGTAATTTCATATCCTTGGAGATCTTGGTTGGCAGAATCCTTACCTAGTGAGGGCCATGTTTTCTCTAAGTTTTTTTTTTTTTTCATTTCATTTTTAATGTTAGAACTAATAATTAATTAAATACTTTGGTTAAATTAAATGAAGAATATCTTATAATTATTTTGGCTGAATCTTTGATGGTGTCTATCTGATTATATTGAAAATATATATATATATATATATATATATATATATATAAAAAATACGCAATTCAATCAAATTTATTTATCAATATGGTTGAAATATACCTATTGTATTATTGTGTATAGATATGCATATTAGTATCATGATACGTCATATTTGTAGTGTTTTTTCCATCTACATCTAAACATATTCATAATTTAAATATGCATTTTTCACTACAATGGTTATATGACAGACCGAATAGTATATGCATATTTATTATTTAGTGTAAACATATACAATTTATATATTTGACACGTATTTTATAAAATAGTTATTCAAACTTCAAAGTATTTAAAGTCGTAATTATCTCAACATAGAAAAATTTAAAAGTAAAATCACGTATGCAATACAATTGTCGAAAGATGGATGCTCTATTTTATTTCATTAAGAAAATATTACAAATTTAGTACATATTGTTCAAAAAATTTATGAAAGAGAACTAATTTGAGATAAAATAATGCGTTATTATACAGAAAAGGCAAATTTTGGATTCTCTTGTGATTGCCATGGAATTATTTTTTTCCCAAGATGAAATAACATAAATGAATGAACAAAAGAAAATCAAGCCTTAAATATAGTTAAAATACAAATTGTTGGTTATACATTAAGCTAAGATGTTAACCTCTTCATTTAAATTAAAGACAAAGACATTTCATCACTAAAAAGAGCTTTTTATTTTATTTTTAGTAAATACGATATTCAACTTATATTTTTTTTGTCGTTTTATTTAAAGTTGATTGAATTATTTAGTTGGTATAACTTTTAACTTATGACAAAACAAAACAGAGAAAATGATCTTTAGTATATGAGTCATTAGTGTTGTTTTATTTTGATAGTTAATATACTATTTTTATTGAAATGACTTTTGATGTATAATAAAAAATGTTCATTCTAATCCTTTGTCCTAAACCTATCAGATTTACTCAAAAAAAAAGTGTTAAGTTTAATGGTGGAACCCACAGGACAAATAAAATACACCATCGTTGAGTTTCATCAAATGTAACTTCATTTTTTCCACTCTCTAACAAAAATCACTATTTCTCTTTCCATTCTTCAATAACCAATGTGTAATTTCCAATCCACCACCAAACCCGATCAGTGCAAATTCATAGTCGTACTTTAGAAATCGCGACGTAACAACTTCAAATCGACATATTCACTAAAAAATACTTTATGTATAGAATCGACATATGAAGAATATATTTTGATCCATCTTTTTACTAAAGCCTTCAAGTATCAGATTCATCATTTACTATATGGACCGTGAAATATAAATTGAGCTACATTCACAATAGCCAAATATATTACATGTACTAACTTGGGCTAAAAGAGATAAGAATGTCAAAACATCCCGAAAATCTTAGAACAATTAAATAAATCTACAATATTAGAGCCAAAATAGAGATATTATTGGCTAGCAAAACTAAACGTAGCTTGTCACAAAATTTTATTTGTTTGTATTTGATATAATTATTACAAATACTAGGCTTAATATATAGAGGAAATTACACGGTTAAGCAAACATATACTAGTTAATTAGCTAACATAGCTACACTTTGTATTAATTACAATTCAGAACTTACTTCTAGCTATAATTACATTCTTCTCTCTCGCCTCTTTCCTATCTTCTTATCTTTCTTGCCTCTCTCCCCCTCTCTCTGGAATCTCGCTCGCCTCTCTCCTCTTTTTCAATCATCTCTCCCTCGCCTCTCTCATCTCCCTGCATGATCTCTCTCTTGATTCTCTTCTGCCAGTCTCTCTCACTTTATACAAACACAAATTAAACAAATACAAATATATAATTTGTGTTTGTAAAAGCGAGAGAGACTGGATATACAAATACAAATACATATCTCTTCACCCTATACACTTATAATTATACAAATATAAATATTTCATGCTCAGTTCTCTTCTGTCTTTCTCTCTCACTCTTTGTACAAACACAAATTATACAAATACAATCATTGATACATATACATACTAGTTACATATATACAATTATCTAACCGATATACAAATATAATTCACTTGTCTCCACTCTCTGCCCTCGCTCGCCTCTCTCCTCCCTCTAACATGTAGCTACGAATCGTAATTAGCAAACTAGATGGAGCCTAAATAAGTTATTTTGAGTGACTATATGCAAAAATTCTTCTAATATATATTATACCCTGAAAAGTTCTCAAAACAACGAAGAGAATATAAATTGTAGTCAAGTGAATGAAATATTTTTAATTGATGTGACGATTTGAAATTACCACGTCCACAATACTTCCCCGGTGAAGCCATGAATGAGAACAATGGATTTGGTCGGGCCGCATTTAGTGATGGATAGGGATGGTAATG
>JAJOOD010001468.1:0-37803 GCA_029582525.1 Solanum tacnaense
AAGAGGAAAGGGAGTGTTGAAAGCACCACATTTCACGAGGATGAAAGTCACTGAGCCTAAATAACCATACCTTTACACTCAACCCCATTACAAGCCTTGAAAATACCTTTTTGATCTTGAGTGAGCTGAAACAATTGTTGATTGGAAAATACGGGCAAACGTATGGGTGAAAGCATGCATTGTGTTCCCCTTTGTGAGAGTGAGTGTTGCATTTGATTCCGGAACATTAAATGATTAAACCATTGTGTGTGAATATGGAATCATTCTTTGTGCGAGGGCATTCAAATACCTTTGTTGAACTCGAACTTGCATTAGAAGCAAGTATAGTGAGCATGAGAATTTTTGATAATGGTGTGTAATAACTTGAGTCTTTGAGTATACAATTGTTCCTTCTATGAGTAAGTTGAGACTTATTTTGTACATTCATGATTCAGTATTGTGTAGCACTGTTTGATACATCCATTTTGAACTGCTGAACTTGAGTTTTACTTGAGGACAAGCAAAATTATAAGTTGGGGGTGTTGATGAGTCCACAAATTGGACTCATTTAGGGCTATATTTTGATAAAATTAGTGTCCTCAAATGCATATTTTGTCTCAATATCTGATGTAAATCCTTAAGTTTCAGGTATTTAGAGTTTGAAGAAAAACATGGACACTACTTGGCAGGAAGGAATAAGGTGGTTGAAAAGAATGA
Source organism: Solanum tacnaense (assembly GCA_029582525.1). NCBI lineage: Eukaryota > Viridiplantae > Streptophyta > Magnoliopsida > Solanales > Solanaceae > Solanum > Solanum tacnaense. The sequence goes on from JAJOOD010001468.1 coordinate 697, forward strand.
AGAAATGAAGGCCTAAAGATCACCGAGCCCAGTTGGCGAGTCGCCAATCGGCCTGGAGATCGCCTTTTGTTCTAGTGTGCTGAGCCCTGAAGGAAAAGATCAAGTTGGCGCTAAAATGGAGCAGTCGGCGTGTCGCCGAGCAGTTCCGCAAAGTAGTACCATATCGCCCAACGACTCAAAGCGCGAAGAGGCTGAAGGCTAAAGCAAGAAGGCGATGAAATCGACCAAAAGGTGGATCATTGAGTGTATCGGCGATCTGAACTAACTGCGTTGAATGGTCCTCCGCAGCATAAATTTTCAAACACTATAAATACTTGTTTTAAATTTCTAGTTGAGTATCACTTATATTATTCAAACTTTTTACAGTTTCTGAGAGAGTCCAAGTTTTAGACGGTTTTGGAGACTTTGTTCTAAGACCTTGAATATTCAAAGGGTTTCAACTCCAAGAAATTGGACATCGGTCTCGAAGATTCTTCACTCTTGACGTGTTTTAAGACTTAATTCTTCATACCCAGTTTTTGGAAACTGATATTGGTATAAATTTTTATCTCTTTTACATGTCTAGCTAAAATCCCAATTCTTGGGGTGCGATTTTGTGAATATGGGTTAAATTATCTGTTGGGTCTTGCTTGTTGATGGTTTATTGTTGTATAAATGTGATTTCGTTTAGTAGTTGTGTACGAACTTAATGGGATTGTAGTTGCAAATACGGTTTCATCTTAGTGTTTTTGGCTTGCTCGAGAGAGAGGTCGTAAAACTAAAACTACTAAATTGATAGCTGGTGGTATTGGGTCGACATAGGTTCAACTCGAGAGAGTGAATCCTAGTCCTTCTCCCACACATTCAGCTCAAGAGAGTGAATGGGCTAAGACAGAGGATGTGCTTAATGCGGAAACTCAGTGTTGGAGAGAAACCGAGTTGATTTGGGGTAAGTTGCTCGAGAGAGAATTTACCCCACTATAGTCTAGCCTAGTTACAAATGTTCAATAATTTACTATCAAAAGCATGTACCCGGTAGTCTAGTTTATCCTGTATTCCTATCACATCCCATGAATCCTGTCTCTTTGTCTCGTTTCCTTATACTTTTGCTGCTTTTAGTTGTTAATTGATACAAACCCTTCATTGATAATTGACGTTTGCGTCTCCTTTTAGATTTAGTATGTTTGTATTCGATAATGTTTATAGCTGATTAATTAGAACTTGCTTTTACTTTTCTATTAATTCTCAAAACCACTCCCTGGGGAAATGATCCCAACCCTTGGTTGGGTTATATGACTACACGCGATCGTTGGCACTTCAACCGAACTAGTGTCAGTTGATTACGTCGAACATCATATGCCGAATTGAGAATTTGAAAAGCAAGGCGGCAAAGTATTCCAATTCCGGGCACGAGATCACACACAAAAGCCAATGAAATAGTAAAATACGGAATATCTAAAGTGCGGGTGAAAGTATATCGGGTTAGAAATGAGAGAATATGAAGGATTTAGAAATTTTAAACTGTTTGGCCTTTTAAAATTAACTTTTTAGTTCGCGGCCCTTTCAGCGGTGTTAGTCGACCACGCCGAACCACTCGGTGATGCGCCGAACGACTTGGCGATGCGTCGAGTGGTAATTAACCTAGCCAAATTTTATAGGACCTCCACTAAATTTGGGGGTCCAAATGACAGACAAAATCAGGCTCATCTACCTATTCAGTGAGTTACGATTAAGCAATTAGCCCACCGAGTTTTACAGACTTCCACTTCAGGTTTCGTGGGTGAGAATATACGGGGTTAGAAATGAGAGAATATGAAGGATTTTTAAATTTTAAACCGTTTGGGCTTTTAAAACCTCTCAGTTTATGGCCCTTTCGGTGGTGTTAGTCGACCACACCGAACCACTCGGCGATGCGCCGAGTGGTAATTCACCGAGTCAAATTTTACAGGACCTCCAGTCAATTTGGGGGTCCAAACGGCGAACAAAATCGGACTTACTGACCTGTTTGGCAAGTCGCGATTAAGCAATTGGCCCGCCGAGTATTACAGACTTTCATTTCAGGTTTTGTGGGATTAACAACGGTCCAAGTCGGGCTCGACGACCTCTTCGGCGTGTCGCCGATTAGACTTTTGGCTCGCCAAACCTCTTTTTTTTTCAACACACTTCACTTTTCAACATGCAAAATCATCACCCGTTATTCAAAATCAAACTTAAAGCCTTAAAAATTTGGATTGCCTCCTAAGAAGTGCCTTAATTAATGTCGTGGCATGACGGAAGTACCCATTCAAGCTTCATTTTTGGGGTTTTCCATTGTATCACTAGGCAACCCCCCTAGTTGTCTAGTTATCAAATACGACGAAATTTTACCCATTTGGTTCTCCAGCTGCTTAATAGAGACTGAGTGGGAGGTCACTATCTGATTGAGAGGCGAGACATCCTCTTTCATTTTTTTCAGCACTTTGTCGGACCCTTCAACTATGTTGATAATGCGAGAGAGCATGTCTTCCATACGATCACCCTCAGATTCCTTGGGCTTTTGACACTCATGGATAGGAACAAACCTATCCTTTTCCCCCTCTCTTCCCTTCCAAGTGGCGGTGGCGTTGTGATCACGCCAATCTCTGTTACGGTTTTTGCAACCCTCATCTCTATTCCAACCCTGATTTTCACCCGATCTTGGGTAATTTGCACGATAGCCTCCTCCTTGATTGGGTAGGAAGTTCACTACCTCATTGTACAACGCTTCAAATTGGGCTTCATCGGGGTTTACTCCACCAACACCCACAACATTAACACTCTTCGTAACAACACTCACGACATTTTTAGACAAGATTTCCATTTGGGTCATCATCTTTGCCATGTTTTGGTCTCTCTCTTGATCATTTTCGATCTGATCCTTTGTCATTCTAAAGTTGAGAGGATTGACTTAGTCTTCACGAGTGTACCATGCCCTGTTGATCTTGTTCATTCAATCAAGGAGTTGGGAAGCTATTTCATAGGGTTGTTGCATTATACCACCGGGAACGAGTTGATCAACAACTCCTTTGTTCACCGAATTGAGGCTCCTATAGAAGTATTGCAGCAACACATTATTAGGCAATCCATAAGTTGCACATTGCAGCACGAACTTCTTAAACCTCAGCCACGTTTCGTGGATCAGCTAACCTTCCAAGCGTTTGAAACCTTGGATACTATCCTTGAGTATCATCATCTTTGATGGAGGGAAAAATCTCACTTGGAACACTATGATCAGCTCAATCCAAGAAGTGATGGAGTCTCTTTGCAACTCACCCAACCAGTTACTGGCCTCGCCCATAAAAGAAAATGGGAACAACCTAAGATGCACTGATTCTGGTGATATGTTCTTAAATGAGAATGGACCACAGACGTCTACAAAGTTCCTGATATGCTTATGGGGATCCTCATGAGCCAACCACCCAAATAATCCTTTCAATTGTAGGAGCTGAAACATGGTGCTTGTGATGTGAAAGACAGTGTTTCCTTCAGTTGGAGGTAAATGAATGGCTCCAACACCACCCACTTGGACTGGATCATTGATGTTTGGCACATTGACATCATTGAGGTTTCAAACATTATCTTGGTGGCCCACTTGGCTACCATTAATTCCGTTTACGCTCATCTCCTCCTTTGTTTAACACAAGCAACACAAAACTAAAACTAAAATAAGTAGATTCAACTATAACTAAAAAGATCACAATTCAACTTCACCAAAAGAATTTTAAACAACACCACTCCCCTGTAGCGGCGCCATTTTTTGTTAACGTTTCAACCACACCTCATCATATTCTAGGTGCAAACAATCGTTAAGCAGTATAAAACCCAACAAAGAGTTGGGGTCGAATCCCATAGAGAGCAGTATGTGTTCAAATTCAATTAGGAAGTACAAATGTGGTCTAATCAGCCATAGGAATAGAAATTATTGCAAAAGACATAAATAAAATAAAAAGGGGTGACACGAATGTCAGATGGGGTTTTTGGATTTCAATTCCCAACTACAAAGCAGTCACAAACACTTTGAAAGAACAATAAGGATAGGAATTCTTCGGATGCGATCGATTAAAGGAAAATTTCGATATATGGGTAATTGGAACTACTAGTAAACAACTAAAAATCGTTGAGTAGGCTAGACTATAAGGGAGATAGCTTTTTCTCGGACAACTATCACGAATCAGGTGATTTCTTTCCAACATCAACAAGCATAATAATGACGAACAACCCACACCTTAATTCATCCACTTTCTCAAGCTAGATGGGTAGGATTGGGTTTAGGATTCACTCTCTTGAGCTAAACCAACTCAACCCAATAACTACAAATCATTAATCAATAATTTTAGTTCTAAAACCACTCTCTCGAGTAAGCCAAGAACATAAAATTAGAACTGTATTTGCAACTACAATTCATAAATTGAACCATAATTAATTATTAAACCCACTTCAATCTAGCATTTAAACTAGTGATTAACAATACCCATACACTAATTCAACCCATACTCACATTATCACACCCCAAGAATTGGTGTTTTAACCAAACATCATAAAATAGTAAAAACGATTACCAAATCGATTTGCCATCAACTGGGTAAGAGTAATTTAGTCTTTACAATGTTGCAATATGCAAGATATTCGAAAACCACTTCAAAAATCTCCAAATTGAATCTCTAAAATTCTTTCAAACTATGAAAATCTACAGAGAAAAGTGTTCTAAACTAATTCAGTCTAAGTTAGCCTTAGCCATCATCAGTCAGCCCGTAAAATAATGGTTCAAAATCTAATTTATAGTCGCCAAAAATAAGCTACAAAGGGCCATTTGGCGAAGTAAGTCGGGCTCGCCAAACCACTTGGGGAATCACCCATTGATCTCTTCCATCGCCTTTTTTCCTTGGCACTCACCATCCTCAAGTTCTGTAACTTTGGGTGATCTCTGTTTGCATCACGGAACGGCTCAACGACATATCGACTGTCCCTTTTTGTCTCCGACTTGGTTTCTTCCCTCAGGGCTGGCACGCTGGAACTTTAGGCAGTCTAGTTATCCACTCGGTGATTCGCCAATTGCTCTTGGCGATCACCTAGCTTGCCTTTCTTCATTTCTTCAGTTTGTTTTGTTTCTTTTTGTCGGTTAGTATCCTTGGTTTGATTCTCAATCCATATACCTGAAAATCAAGGCTTTAACATCAGTTATGGCATAAATTAAGCATTTGAGGACACTAAGTTTTATATAAATAAAGCCCCAAAAGAGTCCAAATTCAAGTGGGTTTAATAATTAATTATGTTACGAAGTGGGTTTAAACTAGTAATTAACAATATCCATAAGCATTTGAGTTTCATGCAGGAAGCTAAGAAATAACTTTACGAAGACATGAAAATTTGATTAGGAACACTACAACAACAAAATCTTAACAATTATCTAAAGTTCTAGAAACCCTAGGTCTGAGCAATATATAGGGAATCAAGATTCAGACTGAATTCTAGGAACCTAGTGGAAGAAAGGAACCCACAAGTAAAATCTTAATATCTAGTGACGAAATTCAAGGAGAAATCTTTCAATTTTAGTGCTGGAACTAACGAAAACATGCTTCATTTTTTGGAGAGGATCTGGTCAACTGCTTTCTCCTCTTTTTGTTCAAATTGGATGAATTTTGGAGAATGAATCACTTACGGTAAGTTTTGATATAGTTAATAGGATAAAACTGACCAAAATGATGTAGTTTATGGATTAAACGACGTAGTTTAGGTGTCTAATGTATAGCGGAAAAGACAAAATGACCCTTGACTTTAAAGTTGCACGGGCAAACGACTGGCCCGATCGACAGTCCGTGGACTGACCAACGGCCCATCGTGTAACTCCATTGTTTGGCTTTGGAGGATGGGAATCGGGGGTCTGAACCACGGACCTGGACCACAGATTGTGGTCTGACCTACGGTTCGTAGGTCCTAGCATGGTTCTAGACTTAGCTAAATTTTTTTGGGGTTCTTGCAGGTGGCCAACCATGGACCCCACCTACGGTCCATAAGTGGCATATGTTGGTGGCACCTGCAACTTCAGAAAATCTGCATTTTATCCCTTTCTGAATCTGGGATGTAACATCAACCCTTGTGAAGTGTATAGAATTGTGTATTTCATTGTGGTATGTGCTGAGGATTAATGAGATTTGGTGATGGGTTGATTTGTCCATTATGAATAATCCTAATGATGAAAAGGGGGTCATAAAAAGCAATGCGATTATTTATTGGTATGTGATATTTTGAGAATGGTTTGATAGGCTTATTAATTCATAATTGATGTTGTATCACCATTATATTGATATGAATTGTGTATTGGTATGAAAATGGTCATCTCCTTATTATTTTTGTGAACATATCATTTGCATTGGTTCAGAGACATGGTTGTGACAAGCTTCATGTAAATTGAGAAAGAATAAGAGATTAAAGAGGATGTACCATTTCGAGGGATGTGTCACACGCCGCGACAGATATTATGGTTCGAGGGATGCTTCACACGCCATAATGGATTCCATTATTGAGGGACGTGTCGCACGCTGCAACATATTTTAGTATCAAGGGTCGTGTCACATGCTACGAAGAGTGCATTGATAGTATGTCCCTCATGGGTCCCGGCCTGAGAGACATCTGGTGTGTATTGCTAGGTCTGACATACATCAATATACATTGCATTGCATTTCATTACATTTCATATCTTTATCTTTTGTGAACTTATGATTGCCTTTCTATGGAATTTGTCATTGATTAACTTGATCTTGTGTACTATTGATAAAAAATGTTGGAATGTTATTATTGATGTACGTTTTATTGAAATTGTGAATTGTTAGGTTGAGGTGGTTTCAGGCAGGTTGTAGTTATGGAGGTTCAGTTGGGCTAGTAAGAGTACCCATATTCTATAATTTATTTCAATGTTTAGGAGTTTGCTTGCTGAGTACCATGTGGTTTGGTACTCACCCCTTGCTTCTATATTTTTGTAGGTTACTAGCCTAAATATTCTTGATACTCTCTTTCCTATTGTTGCACGAGGCTTCCTGAGGAGATTTGTGAGGTAGTTGTTTGTCATCTTAGCGGACCCTCTTATTCTTATATATGATCTTGTTCTATTTAAGAGACAACTTCATTTGAGACATATTTTTTTTTCTATTATAGTGTAATACATTAGAGACTTGTGCACGTGACTACCAGGTTTTGAGGGTATATTTAAGTTGATTACGAATTTTTGCATTATTTTATAGTATTGGACATTTATTAATTTTTTATTTTTGCATTTTATCGTAATGGTTGTGTTTTAGGCTAACTTGTCTTTGTAGGATATGACGAGTGCCATCATATCGAATTTTGGGTCGTGACAAAATGGTATCAGAGCCTAGGTTCATAGGTCTAGTTGTTCACAAGCCAAGTCTAGTACAGTCTCGAGGATCAGTGCAGAGACGTCTATTTCTTATATTCGAGAGGCTATGGCGACCTTTAGGAAAAATCTTCACTTCTTCAATGTCTATCATGCATCCCTTGTCCGTTCTAGTTCTTATCACTTTATTCCATTCTCACCCACTTATAGTGATGAGTCGTGTGTGGTTCCTCAAGTGAGTAGTTGGTGTGTCGTGTATGGCTTTGATATTGGATAGGTACTATGGTAAAAGTGATATACTTAAGGAAAAGATGTGTGGTCAGATTCAGAATGTTCGGCTATTTAAAGGAGTTGAGTAAAGTGATAGCTCGATAATGCATTTTGAGAATATTTGAATGATGAGATTCTACAATGGTTTAAAAAACTTCATGAACGTGCTATCTTTCTATGGTTAGTTACCCAATATTGGGAATAGTATTTGTGTTGTATAGGCGATATCCGAAGTCATTTGACAATTCAAAACAATATAATTAAAAGAATGACTAGAAATGAACATTATAACATTGGAAACTACAGTGATTAGAGTTGTCACAACATGTATGGATTGCTTAGCGAATGATGAGAATAGTGTTGCGCCAATTGAAGTCAGATTCTTTCATAGATTGAGTGTATATTAATAGGGTCATCATATGACCACTACAACAGTATCGATGCTTACTTGGTTAGAGTTATGGAGTGTGTTACTTCTACTATCAACCTTATCTACGAAATAATACATATCACTTTGAGTCAGAGATTGAACATTTGATATTGTTTTGCAACTACTCAATGGGTAGAAAAGTGTGGGCTATTTAGGTACGATTTTTTTGGTAGATATAATATGTACTAGTGGTGTATCTAACGAAGTTTAACGGGGTGATACTAGTGGCATATGAAACAGCTACGTTGATTATCAAGTGTGAATACTAACTACTTAATGAGTTATCAGTTGTATCACATGCTCATATAATGAGATTAGATGTTGCATTTACATTTAAGAAACCAACGAGTTTTTAACTATGTACACTTGGGTTAAAACATTGTTTATAAGGAATATTTTAGTGGTAGATCTTTGGTATGGTATTAATGCATTAGGTTATGAAGTCTATTCCAAGGATTCTAAATGAAGGCTAATTTTTTCGTCATAAGCTCCAAGGAAGTGGATTGATATTGGAATGAAAAGTCTATGGGTAAAGAAAATTTCCAACGAGTATACTTATGTGAAGGAAATTAAGAATTAACAAAGAAAATGTATATAAAATTGAGTGAGTCCTTTGGGTTTGGTGGGTAACTAGGTTTGAGGTGTCATGTCGATGACAAAGTTGACTTTGTGGTGATGGCAAGGGGTAACTGATCATAATGGTAATAAGAGTTTGTAGTATATTGTGTTTTAGATGCAACTATATGATATGGATTGTTAGTTAAACATTTTTTTGTTTTGTAATGACGACTTGCGAGTATCTAATGTTGTGGTTTGCTACTATTTAGTGAATATCATCGCCGTATGAAAAGTTGAAGGAGGTCCTGGGACACCGCTAGAATAGAATTGGAAGGAACTAGAGTCACAAATGAAAAGAATTAAAGGGATGTAGTTTAGCCTTTGAAAAGAGGCGAGAACAAGGATATTTACTCTGATTGCAAGGTCCAAATATGTATTTTCGGAGAGTGAAGAATTGGGTTCAGAGATATCTGGTTCTATTTTTTCTGCTCTGATTACGGTGATAGTATTACATGTCGTTCATATGTGTTAACAAATGTTGGATAAGATTTGAGGATGAAGTCTACATACGTTCCTCTCAAGTGTAGTGCTAAAGTCTTTTGTGGTTTCGAGTCTTGTATTTGGTATGATTGGAATCAGAATTCAAATCTTTCATTGTAAATCTACATTCGTGTTAGTTTGTTTTGTCTAGGTATGGATTGGTAAGGTAAGAAATTGTAACACCCTAGATTCAAAAAGGACCAAATGACAGATTCTGCAGGTGCCACCGACAGAGGTCACCTACAGACTATTGGTTGGCCCACGGACCATAGGTGGGGTCCGTGGTTGGCCACCACAGCTTTCCCCTAGAACTCCCAGAAAAGGGTTGCCCAACGGCAGGACCTACGGACAATAGGTGGGACTGGACCACGATCCATGGTCTAGGGCCGTGGTTCAGACCCGCCCAACCTTCAATTCTTAGATGCCAAACGATGAGAAGACAGGACAAACCATAGGTCCATTTACGGTCCATCGGTCAGCCCCGTTGTTGGCCCCGACCACTTTTAAGTTAGGGTCATTTGGTGTTTTCCCTATGCGTTGGACACCTAAACTACACTGTTTAACCCCCAAACTATGTTGTTTTGGTGAGTTTAAGCCTTGTAACTTAATCACATCTTTCCCTAATTGATTTATTCTCGAAAATTCACAAAAACTAGAGCAAAAGAGAAGAGATAGTAAACCAAGCCCTCTTTAAGAATGCAACAAGTTTTCTTCAATTTCAACCCCAAAATCGAAAGGATTCTTCATGAAATTTGTCAGCAGGTATGTAGGATTTCACTAGTGGGTCCCTTTCACCCATTAGGTCCTAGAATTCAATTAGATTCTCAATTCTCTCTATCTTGCTTAGACCTAGGGTTTCTAAAACCTTATATATTAGTTGTGATATAGTTGTTAGAGTATTCAGATTAGCATGTTTTTGTGGAATCATTGCTTAGTTCTTTGCATGAAACTTAGAAATCTAGTTGTGTAGATTCTCTTAGTTCATGAATTTCACATGCTAGGTCAGTTAAAATAGATATACCTGCTCCAGTTTTCAAATGTTACATTATTAGTATATAATTGTTACATTCTCAGATTTTACATGTCTATTTTTTGAGCTATTCGTTATTTCAATATTTCAGTCATAATGTTTCATAGACATATTTAGTTAGGAGTAGACTTAACACCGAGTTGGACTAGGGTTCAGCGCACCCGTATAGTCCCAGAACTATGTGCTCTTGTAGGTTTATATATCCCCATTTTGACATCAAATTTAGTGATCACGCCAGTCATGCTTTTATATCCCTGGCAAGGTATATTGGGTCCTCTCGATGGGGCATATACATCGGACTTTGTGTTTAGCTTACGTGGTTTTATGTCGGTTAGTAGTAGCTCCCATTGTCAGACTCTAGTGCATTTGACCAGGTTTTCAGTTATATTTTAGTATTCAGTCCCAGCATATTATGTACTTGGTCATTGCATTCAGTTTAGTTCATTTCTATATATTTCAGTATTTACATTATGTTCAGATTATGTCATTGCTCAGTTATGCCTTGTTCAACTTACATAATTGTTCAGTTATATTCTATATCATGCATGCTCAGTACATCCCAAATACTGACGCATATTCTGCGCAATATCTTTTGAAGATGTAGGTGCAGGTTCTCAACATTCCGATCACGCGTAGATCGGTTCATGATTCATACTCAGCAACATCATTGGTGAGTCCTCATACTTCGAGGACAATAGACATGTTTTCTGTTTTAGTCCTTCATTTAAGTTTCAGTTTGCTAGAGATAGCTCGGGACATGTTCCAGCAGCTCTAGTCAATTAGAGGCTTTTTCTGACATAGTTAGATTCAACTATAGTTTTTGAGTGATTGTTTAGTATCACTAAACTCTTAGAATTTTATATATATTCAGACCTGTATTGGTATTCCCTATCATTTAGTTATCTCATGATTTAGCTTCCGCATTAGTTTATCTTTTCATAGATATATACAGTTTTCTGATGATATGCCAGCTCAGGGTTAGCTTGGGGTCACTCGTGATCCTAGGTCACGTGTTTACCCCCAAGGGGTAGCCTCGGGGTGTGACAAATTTGGTATCATAGCATTAGCTTTAAGAGTAATAGGATGTCTGAAAGCCGTACTAAGTAGAGTCATTTTCATGGGTTTGAAGTGCACCACATCTAATGAGAGGGAGGCTACGAAGTGTTTGAGGAGAAACTTCACTTTCTTTACTACACTTATGTAACACCCTGCTATTTGAAAGAACTAGGAAGAGTTAGAATTTGAAAGAATCGTTTTTGTAAAGAATGAAAAATCTGGAAAATTGGTTAAGTTATGATAAATTTGAGTCTTTGGTCAACTTCAAAAAACAATAACTCCTAAATCCGGATGAGTGAGGTGTGCTTCCAGATACCATAGGAAATATCTTAGTAATGTATTTCCAACGCCGCCGAGTTTGCGCGATTCCGAGTTTGTATGAGTGAGATATGCCCATTTGAAGTTAGGTTGTTCAAATAAGGAAAGTCTAATCCGGATTTTGGAAGGGTAGTTTGGTGTTTTACTTACCCGATTATTTTATTTCATTTTTAGGAGTTTAGTTGGGGTCTAATCAACATTTTATCACTTCAAAAAAATTGGAAATTCACGCTAGGGCTTGGAGAAAAGAGAAAAGACGATAAAGGAGAAGAAGGTTCAAGATTTGTCGATTTCTTGGAGTTTTTCGTGTGGATTTCGCCAAGGTTTAATCCCTATGAGGTATGCGAGATAACATAGCATTGAGTTAGTTCATCCACGTGCTAATCATGATTCAATTCAGCGAAGTTATAATGTTTTGAAATCAAATCTTATGAGTTTTTGAAGTTAATTCGATGGAAATCTTATGGTTTCTTGTTGTTGAAGTTTCTTGAGTTTGATTTATGAAATTAGGTGTGAATTGGAGTTGAATATTGAATAAATTGATGATATAGTTGATTCTAAGCGTTTGTGGAAAGAACCAAGTGAAATTAGAGGGTTTAGAGTTAAAAAACTGAGGAGGAAAGTCGGAGATTTCTGGGGAGGGGTATGGGGTGCCGCGCCAGCCAGAGCGCCCCACTTTAGAGTCTGAAGTTTGGGCTCTCGGGTGACACGCCAGCCAGAGCACCACAACTTCAGTTCTGAAGTTTGGGCTCTGACACCCCGCGCCTCTCAGAGGGCCATGGATGCTAGTTCTTCCCATTCTTCCCCCTTCTTTCCATACTAGTTCCTTAGCAACGTACCTATGTTTCCTAGTTGATTCCAACACTCTATGGTACGTCTAAACATCATGAAATCATCCATAAACATGAGATCATGAACCTTGAATCTATAATTCAATTCAAGGAAAGTTAATAGTCAAGTCAAGAAGTTAAGAACCAAGTCAAGAGAAATGTATAGATTTTTTCAAAAGTCTTTTACAAATGTTTGAACTTTGTTTTACGACTTAAGTTTTGAGTTGACTAAAGAATAAGAGTGAAAGTTCATTTCTTCAAAGATTATACTGGAACTAAGTATTCCCAAGAGTTAAAATGTTTTCACATTTGACCAAGAAAGGAAATACTGATTTCCAAGAGAGCTTTTAAGCTAAGTTTTGAGTAATTATCTCAAACCAAAGAAAGAGTCTTGTTTTAAAAACATATGAGCTAAGTATATTTTTGGGAGTAGTATTGAGCACCAATATGGAGATGTAAGTTCATAGTAACTCAAGTCTCTATAAACCATGTAGCCATCATGGGTATAACTGATCATACTTTTTAGATGATTCCTTAGTTCTTTTTAGCTAGACTAGTGGATCCACTTAGTTAAGGCGTTCTATATGATGACAAAGTATAGGACAATTCTGGCAGCGTGGGCAAGACGTTGTATCACCGCTTAGGCTCATAGTGGTGGTTGTCGGTTACAGAAACTCCCACAGTGATTATATTACTGTATTATATTAGTAAATTGAGTTGTTGTTTATTGTCTAAATACTTTGTATAAACTGCACCTTTATTGTTGTTTTACTTTGCATTTGAATTATGTTATTCATGAGTTGAGTAAAGCAAAGGTAAGTGTTTCTCTCAGAATTCTTTCAAGCTTATTTTATGTTTATTTTTCCCCTCGCATACTCGTATATTCAATGTACTGATGCCATTTGGCCTGCATCATTTTATGATGCATACACAGGTAACCAGAATCAACATCCAGTGCCTCGTTGATCCAGTTAAGCACTCAGAGTCAGTTGGTGAGCCTCCTTGCTTTCCGTAGGATCCCTTATTATCTTGGTTTGATTGAGTACTTTAGTTGTTAGGATGATCGGGGGTCTTGTCCTGACATCCCTCTTTCTTTTAGAGGCTTCATAGACGAGTAGTTATAGTCCCTTAGTCTTGTATTTCAAATTCTTTGTTGTGAGACTTGAGTATCCATTTTGGCTAGTTTGAATATTTCCTTAAAGAGATTCTAAGTTTAATTCATAAGTTTCTTATTTGAGATTATTTCTTATGTTTAAGTCTTCTGCTAAGTAAGTAAGCTAGGCCAAGGGTTCACTTAGGGCCAACAATGGTTCTTGATTTCTAGTCCCACCTAGGGTGTAGGCTCGGGGAATGACATCTTATCATTTATGAGGTATGATCCAACTTCTCATTTCTAATTCTTCGTTATGTATTTCAGATCATGCTCCTCATTGAGCTTACGCAAGGAATGCTAATGCCCGCAACGATAACATAGTTCACCCTGTCCCATACCATGAGGTTTCGAATGCAGAGTGTTGGAATGTTATCCAACTTTTAGCTCACAGTGTGGCCAATCAGATCAATCAACAGGTTCTAGTTCCTACAAATACAAATGGTGGATCAATAGCAGCTAGGGTCGAAGATTTTGTTAGGATAAATCGTCCTGAGTTTCTTGGGTCGCAAGTTGGTGAGGACCCGCAGAACTTCATTGATGAGGTTAAGAAGATATTTGGAGTGATCCAAGTGAATGGAAATGACAGGGTAGAGTTCGCGTCCTACCAACTTAATGATGTGGCTCGCAGATGGTTCACACCGTGGAAGGAAAATAGAGGTGAGAATGTGATGAGTTCATGATTTGGACTCATTTAGGGATTTATTTTAATAGATTTAATATCCTCAAATGCATATTTTGTGCCAATAACAAATGTAAATCCTTGATTTTCAGGTATTTGGATTGAGGAACAAAGCATGGGCACTAATGAGCAAAAAGCAACAAGGAAGCTAAAAGAACGAAGAAAAGAAGGCTTGATTATCGCCTAACCCATTCAGCGAGTCACCGAATGGCCATGATCTCGCCTAAAGTTCCAGTGTGCCAAGCCCCAAAGGAAAAAATTAAGTCGCCGATAGAAAGAAGCAGTCGGCGTGTCGCCGAACGGTTCTGCGATGCAGTGCTAGATCACCCAAAGTTACAGAACCTGAAGATGCTAATGGCCAAAGCAAAAAGGTGATGGAATTGACAAAAGGGCGGATCGCCGAGTGGATCGGTGATCCCGACTTACTGCACTGAATGGTCCTTCGCAGCACATTTTTGGCAACTATAAATACATTTTTTAATATTTACTTTCGGATCTATCTATCATAGTAATATCATAATTATCAATTTTTGAAGTTCGGAGCTTAGAACTAAGAGTATTGAGATAATATTTTTCTTACCTTTGAAGATTTGAAGATTTCCATTTTTTAGAAATTGGAAGTGAGTTTTTGAGATTCTTCAATCTTGATCTTTGTAAAGATGAAATTAATCTTACCCAGTTGATGGAAACACAATTTTGTAACGAGTTTTATATTTTTATGATGTCTAGCTAAAACGCCAATTCTTGGTGTGTGATTATGTGATTATGGGTTGATTTAGCTGTTGGGTATTGTTAATTGATAGTTTAAATGATGTTTAAAAGTGATTTCATTTAGTAATTGTAGTTTAATCTAAAGGGTTGTAGTTGCAAATGCAACTCTACCTCTGTGTTTTTGGCTTGCTCGAGAGAGAGGTTTGAAAACCAAGATTACTGATTTGATGGTCTGTGGGTATTGGGTTCAGCTCGAGAGAGTGAATCCTAAACCCTTTTCCACACATTCAGCTCGAAAGAGTGAATGGACTAAACTGTAGGTTGTTCTTAATTGCTGCTTATTGGTGTTCAAGAGAAACCAATTTGATTCGGGGTAAATTGTTCGAGAGAAAGTTTATCCTCACTAAATTTTAGCTTATTCACTAATTTACAACTATATACTATTAGTTGCAATCATCCATTTGTCTACCTTATCCCATAATCCAATAACATCCTAAGAACCCGCCTCTTTACTTGTTTATTCGTGTTATTTGATGTTGTAGTTGATAATTTCATTCAAAACCCCTTGTTATTTCACAGTAGTGTCACCCAAAACTTGAACCATGTTTTTATTCGTAAATGTTTTTACGTATGATTGACTTGAACATATTTATGCTTTTCTATTGGTTCTTAAATACGTACCACTCCCTGTGGGATTCGACCCCAACTTTAGTAGTTTGGGTATATTACTGACTAACGATAGTTAGCATTTAGTATTGGATGAAGTGTCTTGATACGTGAAATCAATATGGCGCCGCTTCCGAGGAGTAGTGTTTCTTGAGAATTTTTAGTGAAGTTGGATTTTGTTCTTGTTAATTATAGTCAAACTTACTTAATTTTAGTTTTGTTTTGCTTGTTTGTGTTTTGAAACAGGAAGTATGAGTGTGAACGGTAGCATTGGTAGCCGAGTGGCTACCAAGATGACATCGAAAACCTTAACAATGTCAACAAGCCTAATGCTAATGACCCCCATCTTGTGGGTGGTAGTTGTGCCATTCGCTTGCCTCTGGCCAAAAGGAATGCGGTCTTCCACATCACAAGTACTATGTTGTAGCTCCTGCAATCTTGTCAATGGCTTGGCTTATGAGGATCCCCATGAGCATATTAGAAACCTCTTGGATGTATGCGGACCGTTCTCCTTCAAGAACATATCCCAAGAGTCGGTCTGGTTGAGGTTGTCCCCATTCTCGTTGCTGGGAGAAGCATTTAAGTGATTGGCTGAATTGACATGTGAATCAATCACTTCATGGGATGAGTTGGTCACCGCATTTCAAGTGCGATTTTTCCCTCATTTGAAGATGATGACTCTTCATGACAGCATTCAGAGCTTCAAGTGTCTAGAGGGCGAGCCAATTCATGAAACTTGGCTGCGATTCAAGAAGTTGGTGCTTCAATGCCCAACTCATGGCTTGCCTGATAACGTGTTGCTGTAGTATTTTATCGGATCCTTGACTCAGTAAACAAGGGTGTTGCTGACCAACTTTCTCCAGGACGTTTGATAAAGCAACCTTATGTGATAGCGGCTCAGCTATAGGATGGCATGACCAAAATCAATCGGGCATGGTATACCCGTGAAGACCAGGTCTCCCCTCTCACGTTTAAATTGACCAAGGAGCAGATGGACAAAGACCAAGAGAGGTACCAGAACATGGCCAAGATGATGGCACAACTTGACATTTTGCCCAAAAATGTCATTGGACCTGTTGCTCGAACCGTCAATGATGTGGGTGTCAGGTGTGCTAATCCGGATGAGTCCAAGTTTGAGGCTTTGTATAATGAAAAGGTGAATTTCCTATCCAACCAAGGTGGTGGTTATCGTTAACACTACCCAAGAAAGGATGGTAACCAAGGTTGGAATAGGGATGAAGGTTGGAAGAATCGCGATCGAGAATGGAGGGACTGAAATCCCAATTGGAAGGCTGGGGAGAAGGATAGGTATGTGCCTCCCCGTGAGCGCCAAAATCTAAAGGATTCGGAAGGTGGCCGGTCTGAGGATATGCTTTCTCGTATCCTCAACATAGTTGAGGAGTTTGACAAAATTTTGAAAGAAATGAAAGAAGATGGGTCGACCTTGAGCCATACGGTTACCTCCCATTCAGTATCGATCTAGCAGTTGGAGACTCGAATGGGTCATATCTCGTCTCATTTGAACCCGAGACAACAAAGGGGTTTGCCTAGTGATACTATGGCTAACCCCAAGAATGAGGTTTAAGTGTGGACTTACGTCGTGCCGCGACGTTAACTAAGGCGCTGCTTGGGAGGCAACCCAAGTTTTATTTTCTCTTTTTAAGTTTGAAAATAAAGGTGTGTTGATTGTGCAGGTCAAAGTGTGGAAGGTGTTTTAAAGTGCAGGTTGGCGAGTTGATAGTTTAGTCGGCGCATCGCCGAAGAGGTCGGTGAACCCGACCTAGACGGCCATTGGACATAAGACAATTTTATATTGGATTCAGTAAAACTCAGCGAGCCCAGGAGCTACTTGGCGAAATGCCGACTTGGTCGTCAATCGCGATCTTTTCTGCCGTTTGTACCCCCACATTAACTAGAGGTCCTATAAAACTCGACGAGGTAAGTGCCCACTCGGCGAGCAAAACTAATGTCGCCAAATGGGCGAGAACTGGACAGCTTTTAAAGGCCAAAGGTTTAAACTTTCGAACTCTTTCCCTTTACCTCACTTTTGATCATCCAAAACTCACACCGGCAAAGTATTACCTTTATTTCTTGCATTTTTATAGTATTTGAGTCGGTGATTGTGTGTTCGGAGTGGATTACTTTGCCGCCTAGAATTTCAATCCTGTTTAATCGGCATCTAAGGTTGGTTTTCCGAACCTCGAGTTTATTTAATATTTTAGAGATTTCTACTCTTATGTAATTGAATTTTTTCTTAGTGTTGTGTGCTGGGCCTCTCTGATCATAATTGTGTTTGTGTGTGTATGTATTAATTCGAAAATCTTGCCTCTAATGTTTAGTTTGTTGAATTCCTGTGACTTTATGGCTTAAAATTGGTAAACATTTGTGGTGTTGTACTTGCATGTTGTTGGGTTTAGTCGGGTGAAGTCTAAGTAGCCTATATTTGTGCCAAATGACGTATTTTGCCCAATGATAGAGCCGTTGACATCATTCTTAAGGGCAAAAGTCATCAAATGGCCAAATTTGGCCAAATCGGGAGAAGTCAGAGTATCCCGGGGGCATGGTTATATTGGGTCTGAGCTTAATTAGAAGAGTGCATGCTTTGATTTAGTTTTCGGGGGTTGCTGGGTTAAATTTGAGAAGTTGGGTTGAAAGTAGGCAAGTTGGGTCATTTGGCGAGCTGGGTCGAGCTCGCCGAACAACTCGGCGGTTCGCCGAAGTTCCCCATCTCGCTTTTAATGTCATGTTAAATGAGTAGTTTGGTTCTGTAACTTTCAGCGAGAAGCCTGAGCTCGCTGAAAGCACTGGGCGACTCGCTGAAAGTCCTTCCTGATCGCCTTTTGTCTACACCATGAACCTTAATTGCACTGTACCTTTCGGTGGGCTAATCCTTGCTTGCCAAATGTTGTCGGCGATTCACCGAAATGCCCTTCCATCGCCGACATGACAAATGTTTCTAAGATTTTAGAGCCAATCCTTTTTGCGAGCCCGATCTAGCACGCGAAAGAGATTCGGTGACTCGCCGATCGGTTCGGCGAGTCTGTCTGCAACTATTTTTTTGTGCTTTTAATTAAATTATTTCTAACTTTTCTTGATGTTTTTGCAAACATGGCTAGACCAAAGGTTGCTGGTAGGGACATAACACCTCGAAAAAGGGCAAAAGGAATAAAAATCAATGAGGATGCAGCTGCATCCAAACACAAGGCCACCAAACTTCCCACAACTGGTGGGAAAGGTAAGGGAAAATGAAAGACACCTGCGTCACCGGAGGCCAGCTCCGACAGTGACGGTAGCTACACCACGTACCTCACTACTTCTGAGTGTGATGGTGATCACCGGGAGGATTGGGTTGCAGTTTCGGAGCCTGAAGATGATGAACTATTGGCAGCACAGAGGGATGAGCTGCGATAAAAAAGGATGAACGATCCGTCTAGGATCAGGACTCCTCAACCCTTCACTACTCCTCCTCCAGTTCCAAAGCAAGTTGTGATCCAGTACCACCAGGACAAGGTCCTCCTCCCAAGTCTATGAACAGACGGAAGACTGAGGGGCTAAGGAACATTATTGAGTAGAAGCGTATGTCCCTTGATGGGTTAATTGAGAGGTACCCAGGAATTATGACATGTCTGAAGGCCCACAAATTCCAGCTCTTCACCAAGCCTCGTGGCCCGTACATCCCAAGTTGGGTCCGAGAGTTCTACAGTGCTTACAGTACATTGATACCACAAGGAAAGAAGCCAACAGCTAAATTAAAGCCGGTTGACTACATGGTTGTTAGGGGTAAGAGGGTGCAGTGTGATTTTACTTCCATCAATGTCGTATTAGAATATACTACGAGACTGTAGGATGACTGTCACCATAAGATCAGGACAACGAAGCTGGAGAACACGAAGAAATGGTTGGCTCCGTTTATATATCAAAAGGCACTCCCAAGTGGCTTGAGTTTGGGGAAACTATTGAAAAGAAGGACCTCAATGTGGTAGTGAGGTATTGGTTTGGCTTCATCAGCAACAAGATCATGCCCTC
Source organism: Solanum tacnaense (assembly GCA_029582525.1). Classification (NCBI taxonomy): domain Eukaryota; kingdom Viridiplantae; phylum Streptophyta; class Magnoliopsida; order Solanales; family Solanaceae; genus Solanum; species Solanum tacnaense. Next base: position 20,312 of record JAJOOD010001468.1, read on the forward strand.
CCAAAATGAGTGTATTCTCCACCACACCAAAGCAGCCTACTTGGGCTACCTGATTAAGGAGGCAAGGCTGAACTTGGGGATGATCATCGCAAAAAAAATGCTCATGCGGGCTAAGAAGCGCCAGACTTCCCTCCCTTTTCTAATGTTGATCACCGAGTTGTGCATATGGGCTCGGGTTCCTAGAGACGCGAAGAAGGATGTGGAAGTGACTCCCACATCTTCTACTGATATACGGAGGATCGAGGCAAAATATTTAAAGGATCAGGCGGAGAAGAAGAAGGCAGCCCCAATGGATACATCCCCAGTAGTGGACTCAGTCTTTACCTGCAGAGACACCTTTGCTTACTCCGGACCCTGGGCCTTCATGTACTTTTAGTATTGTTCCTTCTGACACCCTTAGTTCCTCTGCTGCTACGTTGCCTCCGAGAGCTGCTGCTGTTGCTGTTTCTCGGACCCCGCTCACTCTGGCCGCATTACTCTGGATGGGGTATCTTGTCCACTCTACCGATTATCGTGTTGCCAGACTCAAGGCCTCTATTATGGGCATGATTCAGACAGCCCTGGCTGATGCTCTGACACAATTGAGCACTACCATTGATGCCCTTGCGTCTAGGATAGCGGTGTGTGAGTGTGGCCAAGGGGCCACCGAAGAGGTGACGGCTCTAAAATCCGCTATTGTTGCACTACAGAGTGATGTGAATCAGTTGAAGTTCACCGACATGTTCATGATTTTCGGGACGGTGGAGATTCCAGATGTGTCAGATATGCCTTTGGCTACCATCGGAGACGAGGTTAGAGTTGAGGATGCTGCTGATCCCGAGTTTGAGGTGGAGACAGATGAGGAGATGCTTGGGGTTGCTGAGGAGGTTTCTTAGGAAAGCCTTACAGAGACTTATAAGGCCATGATCGATGCAGCTGTGCAGACCTCTTTGGCAGATACGCCTTTGGATGACCCTAGTAGAGCTGATGATACTATGGATGTGACTCCGGGTACTAAAGCCCGAGATCAAAGTGATATACCAGGCACTTATGCCCCGACAAATGGAGCGACTATTTAGACAGGATTCCTTTTTACCTCCCTCTCTATCTTAATTTATTTGACTCTTGGATATTATTTTTCTTTCATTTGAGGACAAATGTTTTTTATTTGTGGTGGGGTGAGGCCTACCTTTTATGACCTTTTGTGTGACTATGGTTTGTTTATATATTGGGGTTTTGAGCTATAATTGTGTTTTACAATACTTTTGTGGATGATTGAGCTTGGAGCTTCTTGTTTTTAATTGTAACTGATTTTTTGGCCCTTTCGAAAATTTGTGCCACCTCTTGTTCGTGTTTGAATGTGGTTGTTCTCTTGCAAATTTGAGTATCGGTCTTGATCAATACCGATGAATAGTTCTCATAATCAAACAAAATGAATGTGCAGCTATGATGAGGCCAAATGAAGTTGCATAGACAATATGTGAACTTTTTGCATCTCATTATGACTGGCCAAGTATCAAATTGAGTCTCTTGTGATGAACATTGCACACTAGCGAAAGTGTGAAGTCTTGTTTGACATTGGTTTCAATGCCTTGTGTGATGAGCTTACAGTGAACCATGTGTGATGACACCTAGAATTTGCCCCGTTGGTCCGGTTGACTAAGTGATGCAATCTCTTGATATGATCTGAGGGAACTTTAAAGAGTGAAACAACTTAACATTATACCTCTTTTTGTGGCCTACCTTGTGAGTGTGTGAACTCCGCTTGAGAACCCTTTGAGCGTTAACCTTTTCTTGGAAGAAACATGATGAAATTGTGACCTTTCTTGATCCATTACCCATAATCCTCATGATTTGTGGTTTGTGTGAAGAGCCAACTTAGGCCAAAAACCTAAGTTGGGGGTGTGGTGAAAAGAGAAGGTAAATCAAGAAATGCAAGATAGTCCCCTTTGACACATGGTTTTGAGAAAAATGGAACTCCGCCATGTAAAAAAGAGAGAGAAAAAGACGAAAAGAATGAAAAAGAAAAGAAAGAAAAAGTTGTGGAATAAAGTTGTGAAAATGCAAAAAAAATGGGGTTCCGAATAGTCCATGGAAAGTGAATAATAGGGTGACTCGTGAGCACGAATGAAAATGATGAAGAAAAGGAAAGAAAGTGTTGTTCACACCATATTTCATGAGGATTACAACCATTGAGCCTAAATGACCATACATTTGCACTCAGCCTCGTTACAAGCCTTGAAAAGACCTTTTTGATCTTAGGTGAGCTGAAACAATTGTTGGTTGGAAAATACGGGCAAACCTATGGGTGAAATCATGCGTTGTGTTCATCTTTGTGAATGTGAGTGTTGTATTTGATTTTGGAGCTTTAAATTGTTGAACCATTGTGTGTGAATATGGAATCATTCTTTGTGTGAGGGCATTTCAGTACCTTTGTTGAGCTTGAACTTGCATTTAAAGCAAGTATTGTGAACTTGAGAATCTTTGATAATGTTGAGTCACAACTTGAATATTTGAGTGCACAATTGATCATTGCATGAGTAAGTTAAGTCTTTTCGTGTGTATTCATGATTGAGTCTTGTGTAGCACTGTTTGAGAGATCCTTTTTGAACTGCTCAACTTGATTATTACTTGAGGACAAGCAAAAGTTTAAGTTGGGGGTGTTGATAAGTCCACGATATGGACTCATTTAGGGATTTATTTTAATAGATTTAGTGTCCTCAAATGCATATTTTGTACCAATAACTGATGTAAATCCTTGATTTTCAGGTATTTAGATTGAGGAACAAAACATAGCCACTAATGGGCAAAAAGGAACAAGGCAGCTGAAAGAACGAAGAAAAGAAGGAATGATGATCGTCTAACCCATTCGGCGAGTCGCCGAATGGCCATGATCTCGCCTAAAGTTCCAGTGTGCCAAGCCCTGAAGGAGAAAATCAAGTCGACGATAAAAAGGAGCAGTCGACGTGTCACCGAACGGTTCAGCGATGCAGTGCTAGATCTCCCAAAGTTACCAAATTTGAAGATGCTGAAGGCCAAAACAGAAAGGCGATGAAATTGACCGAATGGCGGATCGCCGATCCTAACTTACTATGTTGAATGGTCTTTCGCAACACATTTTTGGCGACTATAAATACATTTTTGATTATTTAGTTTAGGATCTATCTATCTTAGTAATATCATAATTATCACTTTTTGATGTTTGTAGCTTAGAACTGAGAGTATTGAGATAATATCTTCCTTAGCTTTGAAGATTTCCATATTTGAGAAATTGGAAGTGAGTCGTTGAGATTCTTCAATCTGGACCTTTGTAAAGATGAAATTAATCCTACCCAGTTGATGGAAACACAATTTGGTAACGATTTTTTTATCTTTTTCTGATGTCTAGCTATAACCCCAATTCTTGTGGTGTGATTATGGGTTGATTTAGCTGCTGAGTATCGTTAATTGATAGTTTAAATGTTGTTTAAAAGTGATTTCATTCAATAATTTGGTTTAATCTAAAGGGTTGTAGTTGCAAATGTACCTCTACCATCGTGTTTTCTGCTTGTTCGACTGAGAGGTTTTAAGACCAAGATTATTGATTTGATGGTCGATGGGTATTGGGTTGTCATGGGTTAAGCTCGAGAGTGAATCCTAAAACCTTTTCCACACATTCAGCTCGAAAGAATGAATGGACTAAAGCATAGGTTGTTCTTAATTATTTCTTATTGGTGTTCAAGAGAAACCAATTTGATTCGGGTTAAATTGTTCGAGAGAAAGTTTATCCCCACTAAAGTCTAGCTTAGTCACTGATTTACAGCTATTCTATCAGTTGCAATCACCCATTTGTCTACCTTATCCCATAATCTAATCACATCCCAAGATCCCGTCTCTTTACTTATTTTATTGGTGTTATTTGCTGTTGTAGTTGATAATTACAATCAAAACCCCTTGTTATTTGACACCTCTGTCACCCAAAACTTGAACCATGCTTTTATTCGTAAATGTTTTTACCTATGATTGACATGAACATATTCATGTTTTTTTATTGATTCTCAAATACATACCACTCCATTTGGGTTTCGATCCCAACTCACTTAGTTGGGTTATATTACTAACTAATAATCGTTGGCACTTAGTATTGGATGAAGTGTCCTGATACGTGAAATCAGAATGCAGCTCCTGTGACTTAGGAGTGTTTTACCGGAGCTTTTCTGGACAGGTTCTTCCCAAGAGACTTGAGGGAGGCTAAGCCTGAGTAGTTCATGAATTTGAGGCAAGGTACGATGTTAGTCCAGGAGTACGGACTTAAGTTCACCCAGCTCTCCTAGTATGCTCCAGATATGGTTGCCGATGTTAGGGGGAAAATGAGTAAGTTCCTATTTTGGGTATCCGACTTGGTGAAGACAGAGAGCAGGAATGCTATGTTGTTAGAAGACATGAATATCTCTAGGCTCATGACTCATGCTTAGCAGGTTGGAGAGATAAGCTTAGGGAAATGGCTAAGGACAATAAGAAGGCTAGAAAAGGGAAATATGATTACTCTCAGCAGAAATTGGGTGGTGGAAATTGTTCGCAATTTCAGCAATGGTATACAGCCCCAACACCTTCATCAGTTAGTGCTCCATCCCCAAGGTTTCAACAAGATCAGAAAGGTAGGGAATTAGGCGTTAAGTCTCAGGGGAATTCATCAGGTAATAGAACATACCCGACTTGTCCAAAGGGTGGTAAGAACCATCCGGGCAAGTGTCTTGCAGGCAAGGAAGGATCTTTTGGGTAAGGTTAATCTGGTCATAGGTTAAGAGATTGCTCTTCTTCTAGACATGGACAAGGAGGGAACAATAATAGGGCTTAGTCTACAGCTCTATCAGCACAAATATGTCGCCCAACTCAACAGGGTGCTTCATCGAGTAAAGGTGGCGGACGATCAGCGCCATAACAGGTTGTATGCTCTCAAGGCTCGCAAGGAACATGAAGATTCTCCTGATGTAGTCACTAGTTAGTTATGAGTCTTTAATTTAGATGTTTATGCTTTGTTAGATCGAGGGGATACTCTTTCCTTTGTAACTCTCTATATATCAGTAAACTTCAATATCAGTCCAAAAACTCTATCATAACCCTTCTCAGTTTCTACCCCACTTGGTGATCCAGTTATGGCTAGACGGGTATGAGGTAATTGCCATGTCTTTATCTCTCAGAAAGTCACCTCAACAGATCTTGTAGAGTTAGAAATGGTAGACTTTGATATCATTCTAGGCATGAATTTGTTACATTCTTGTTATGCCTCAGTCGATTGTAGAACTAGGATCGTTCGGTTTTAGTTTCCAAATGAGCCAGTGTTAGAATGGAAGGGTAGTAGCTCAGTACGTCTAGGTCGGTTTTTGTCTTACCTTAAGGCCATAAAGATGATCGCTAAAGGGTATGTCTATCATCTTTTTTGGGATAAGGATTGAAGCTCCGAAACCCCAACTCTTAAGTCATTCCCAGTAGTAAATGAGTTTCCAGAACTGTTTCTCAAAGATCTTCCTTGAGTTCCTCCTAAAAGGATAACCGACTTTGGAATTGATCTCCTTCGAGATACCCAGCCTATTTCAATTCCTCCTTACGAAATGGCTCCAGCTAATCTCAAGGAATTGAAAGAATTATTGATAGACCTTCTAGATAAAGGCTTCATCAGATCGAGTATCTCTCCATGGGGTTCTCTAGTGTTATTCGTGCAAAATAAATATGGTTCTCTCAAGATGTGCATTGACTATCATCATTTGAACAAAGTCACAATAAAGAAAAAGGACCCTATCCCCAGAATTGATGACTAAGTCGACCAACTTCAGGGTGCTAGTCATTTTTTGAAGATAGACGTCAGATCCGACTATCATCAGCTCAGAGTCAGAGATAGTGACATCCCAAAAACAACATTCAGAAATTGGTATCGTCACTATGAATTTGTAGTTATGTCATTTGGACTAACCAATGCTCCTGTAACTTTCATAGATTTAATGAACAAGGTATTCAAACCATATTTAGACTTGTTAGTAACGCCTTTATTGATGATATCCTCATTTACTCTACGAATAATGAGGAACATGCAACTCATTTGAGAGTTGTTGTGCAAACTCTCAAAGATTGCCAGCTATTCGCTAAGTTTAGCAAATGTGAGTTTTGGTTACAATTAGTTGCTTTCCTTGGTAATATAGTATCTAGCGAAGGGATTAGAGTGGATTCTCATAAAATAGAGGCAGTAAAACAATGTCCCAGACCCACATCTCCAATAGATAACAGAAACTTGTTTGGTTTGGTTGGTTATTACAGGAGATTCGTTGAAGGATTCTTATCCATAGCTTCCCCATTGATTAAGTTAACTCAGAAAAATGTTAAGTTTCAGTGGTCAGTTGAGTGTGAGAAGAGCTTCTCATAACTGAAAAATAGGTTGACTACAACTCCTGTGTTAACTCTACCAAAGGGTTCAGATGGTTATGTGATCTATTGCGATGCATCCAGGGTCGACCTAGGTTGTGTATTGATGCAGCGAGTTAAGGTTATAACTTATGCTTCTAGACAACTCAAGGTACATGAGAAGAACTATCCAACTCATGACTTGACCTTGCAACAGTAGTATTTTCCCTAAAGATTTGGAGACACTACATGTATGGTGTTCACGTAGATTTGTTCACAAATACTAAGAGCCTCCAATATGTATTCACTGAGAAAGAGTTGAATTTTCGCTAGAGGAGATGGCTTGAATTCCTCCAGGACTATGACTTAAATGTGTTTATTATCCCGGTAAGGCCAATGTAGTAGTTGATGCTCTTAGCAAACTCTTTATGGGTAGTGTAGCACCTGTTGTGGAAGAAAGGAAGGAATTAGCAAAAGATGTTCACTGTCTTGCTCGCTTAGGAGTTGGTTTTACAAACATGTCAGATGGTGGTGTGATAGTTCAGAATAGATAAGAATCTTCATTGGTAGCGGAGGTTAAGAAAAACAACCCATTTATCCTATATCGCTTCAATTGAAGGGTGCAGTTCATCAGCAGAAAGTTGAGGTATTCTCCCAAGGGGGAGATGGTGTGGTTCGCTACCAAGGTCGCTTATATGTTCCTAAGGTGGGTGAGTTGAGGCAGCAGATCCTTACAGAAGACCATAACTCTAGGCATTCTATTCATCCAAGTGCCACTAAGATGTACTGTGATTTGAGGGAAGTCTTTTGGTGGAATTGTATAAAGAGGGATATAGCAAATTTCGTGGCTAAGTGCCTTAATTGTCAACACGTGAAGGTAGAACATATGAAATGAGGAGGTATGACTCAAGAGGTTAACATTCCTACATGGAAGTGGAAAGTGATAAACATAAACTTCATTACGGGTTTACCTCGTACTTGCAAACAACAAGACTCCACTTGGGTGATAGTAGAAAGAGTTACTAAGTCCTCTCACTTTTTGGTTGTCAAGACTACAGACTCAGCAGAGGACTACGCTAACCTCTACATTAATGAGATAGTCCGGTTACATGGGGTTCCTTTATCTAGCATATCAGATATATGTCCTCTGTTTACCTCTCATTTTCTAGAAATCGTTTCAGAAAGGTCTTTGTACTCAGGTAAATCTTAGTACAACATTTCATCCATAGACAAATGGTCAGGCAGAGTGTACCATTCATACCTTGGAGGACATGTTGAGAGTTTGTGTAATTGATTTCAAGGGTAATTGGGATGATCAACTACCTCTCAAAGAGTTCACAAACAATAATAGCTACCATTCCAGTATTCAGATGGCCCCTTATGAGGCTTTATACAGGAGTAGATGCAGATCTCCGATTGGTCGGTTTGAAGTAGGTGAAGCAGCATTTATTGGGCCAAATTCGGTTCATGAGGCTATGGAAAAAGTTGAGCTCATCAGAGATAGACTGAAGACATCTTAGAGTTGTTAGAAGTCCTATGTAGATGTTAGGAGAAGGGACTTAGAATTTGAAACCAATGATTTGGTTTTCCTAGAGGTGTCACCTATGAAAGGGGTGATGATATTTTGCAAGGAAGGGAAGCTCAGTCCTAGATGTGTAGGTCTTTACAGAATCTTAAAAGTGTTGTAAGTGGCTTATGAGTTAAAGTTGCCAGCAGAACTAGTAATGGTTCACCCAATCATTCACATTTCATAGTTGAAGAAGTGTGTGGGTGGTCCAGCATCCATAGTACCATTATAAAGTGTGGTTGTGAAGGATAGTCTCACTTATGAAGAGGTGCCTGTTGAAATTCTTGATCGTCAGGTTCGTAGATTAAAAAACAAAGAAGTTGCTTCAGTTAATGTTTTGTAGGAGAGTCAGTCTATAGAGGGCGCTACTTGGGAAGTAGAAGCAGCCATGAAGGCCAAGTATCCTCATCTCTTTCCTTCCGATTCCGTTTCAGCTTCAGGTAATAGTTCCTCTCCAGTCTCTAAGTTTACTGTTGCAAAAATTCAGTCTCGGTATCTTGTTCCTTCGGTTGTTCTTGCATTTTCAGCATATTTGCATGATCTTGGATCTCAGTTCAGTCATATTTCAGTTTCCAGTACATAATGGTAGGGATTGCAACTCATTCCCTCCATATACAGCTAGTTTAGAATTCATTTCGGGACGAATGTTTCCAAGGGGGAGATAATGTAACACCTCAGATTTAAAAAAAACCAAATGATAAATTTTGCAGAACCTGCAGGTGCCACCGATGGACGCCACCTACGGACCGTTGGATGGCTTACGGACTATAGGTGGGGTCCGTGGTTGCCACTTCAGCTTTCCCTACAATTCCATGAAAAGGGTTGACCATTGGCAGGACCGCACGTGGGACCACTGTCTGTGGTCCAGGGCCGTGGTTTAGACCCCCCAGCCTTCATCACCTACACGTAAATGATGAGATGACAGGATAGATCGTAGGTCCATCCACGGTCCGTCAGTCAGGCCCGTCGTTGGCCCCGACAACTTTTAAGTTAGCTTCATTTTGGTCTTTTGCCCTATGCGTTGGACACCTAAGTTATGTCGTGTAACCCCTAAACTAACTAGTTTTGTTCAGTTTAAGCCTAGTAACTTAATCAGATCTTTCCCTAATTGATTTGTTCTCTATAATTCACCAAAACTAGAGCAAAAAGAGAAGAAACAATTGACCAAGCCCTCTCCAAGAACGCAACAAGTTTTCTTCAGTTGCAGGCCCAAAATTGAAAGATTCCCTTCGTGAAATTCGTCACCAGGCATGTTGGATTTAACTAGTGGGTTCCTTTCACCCAATAGATCCCTAGAATTCAATCAGATTCTCGATTTTTTATATCATGCTTAGACCTAGGGTTTCTAAAACCTTAGATATTATTTGTGATTTAGTTGTTAAAGTATCCAAATCAGATTAGCATGATTTTGTGGAATCATTGGTTAGTTCTTTTCATGAAACTCAGAACCCAAGTTGTGTAGATTCTCTTAGTTCATGAATTTCACATTCTAGGTCAGTTAAAACAGATATACATGCTCCAATTTTCGAATATCACATTATCAGTAAATAATTGTTACATTCTCAGATTTTGCATGTCAGTATTTTGAGCTATTCAGCATTCAGTATTTCAGTCATAATGTTTCAAATACATTTTCAGTCGGGAGTAGACTTAACACCGAGTATGACCAGGGTTCAGCGTACCCGCACAGTCCCAGAACTAGTGCCCCCGTAGCTTCATAAGTCCCCTCTGTGGGCATCAAATTTATTGATCACGCCAATCATGCCTTTATACCCCCGACAAGTTATATTGTATCCTCTTGATTGGGCGTATACATCAGACTCTTTGTTTAGCTCACATGGTTTTATGTCGGTTAGTAGTAGCTCCCACAATCAGACTCCAGTGCATTTGACCAGGCTTTCAGTTATATTTTACTATTCAGTCTCAGCATGTTATGTATTTGGTCATTGCATTCAATTTAGTTCATTTCTGTATATTTCAGTATATACATTTAGTTCACTAAACTATTAAAATTTTATATATATTTAGACCGGTATTGGGTATTCCCCATCATTCAGTTATCTCATGATTTAACTTCCGCATTAGTTTATCTTTTCATAGATATATTCAATTTGCTTATGGTATGCTAGCTCAGGGTTAGCTTGGGGTCACTTGTGATCCTAGGTACCGTGTTTACACCCAGGGTATAGCCTCGGGGAGTGACAGAAATGATTGATTGCATCAGGTATTGAGCATTTCGAAGGACTCTATTGGTTCTAAGTTAAAGGTAGTAGGGATTTTCCCCTTTGAGTATAGAAATGATGATGCAAGGTTGATTGATTCAGTACAATCTTATAAAGGGTTTATCAATGACTTTTATGAAGATTAGGTTTGGTCTAGGCGACTAACAGTGATGTATGGATGATTGTGTGTATTCATATGGGGTTATGTTGTTCAAATTATGGTGATTAGCTTATGGATTCACTAACGGATGGGATATAGTTCTACATGATTATTAAGGATTTCGAGGGGATTTAAACTACGTTGTTGATAAGACTATATAGACTATTGGGTTCTGTTACATAGACATTTGATGGTAAATAAAGGTTATATGCTCATAGTATACAAAATTATTAGGGTGACCAAGATTCTCTTTAAGTTTTGACATGGGCTATATGATAGGTTGAATGATATTTGCAACTTGGTATGTGAAAGATTGGATGGAATTGACATTGGGTGTGATTTAATAGCTTTACCTAGATGAGAAAGTATTTTCAAATTTGAAATTAGTATTATCAACCTTGGGTGTGACACGTAGCTACCATGAAATTCTTACATGGAAAGAAAGGGAGCAATAGTTCAAAAATTTTGGAGGCGAGTATGTTTTTGCTTAGAATACTTTGATACTAGAAACGGTTTGAGAGTAAGGTAAATGATCGGAGAGCTTGTGATATTTTATTATTGTTGAGAGTGTGGCCTTCAATAATTTGATATGAAAAGTACGTGAGGTGTGATAAAATTGAGTATGAGTACGATCGTAATGGGTATCATATCGATGGATTGTCGGTAGCTAAAAATCAAAGAAATAAAGTCAACTGAATGGAAATGGTTTATATGGGGTTATTGGAAAACATATTTAGTGTTATTCAACATTGGTTCTGTATATTCTTATGTGACCATATATTTTTTCCTAGACATGAGTTTAAAAATGATTCACTACCTATGCCCACACATGTTTTCACTTCTATGGGTGGATCCCTAATAGCGGATCATATATACCGATCCTCTAATGTCCTCTTGATAGGGTATAATGTTGGGGCAGACTTGGGTACTTTAGATATGACACATTTGGTATTTTCTTGGAGAAGTTGAAGTATTCCAGTGGTTCTACATGTATTACTTTACTTATGAGAATTTATAGAAGAAGTACAATGAATATTTGTAGTTGTGCGACAATCTTAAGATTTATCTCATCATCGTAACCACGTTTTGACTATGTGTGATTGAATGTGGGAATTATTGTGTGTAGTTTTGTCGTTCTTAAGGGTTGTCTACAATCGTAGGTACTGATCTAGCATTCATACTGTGTTATTAGAGGTTATATATATCTGGTTTTATCGTTCCCTGGGTAGTCACTTGATCATCTCCTTCTTAGGGTTAAAGAATTTGGATCCTCCCTTAATGAGTACGTGATGTACAAAGATCATTTTTTATAGTTTAAGCTAGTGGAAAGATTATGCTCTAAGAATGAAAGTTTGATAAGATTTGTAATGGTTTGTACATTATGAGTGTGTGATAGTTGTTCAAGTTCACTTCTGGTTGTAGTCTGTATTGATTTAGAATGTCATTGTGGCTATGTGAGAAAAGAGTCATCTTGTTGGTTGTTGTAACACCTCGAACTACGACCAATTTTTAGTATTGGGTCAACTTCAAATGACCATATCTTTTAGTACATAAAGAGTTAGATGGCCCATGATGTATCAAATCGAAGGTCTTTGAGTTTTGTTTCCAACGCCACCAATTTCGCTAAATATCTAGCTCTAAGTAAAAAGTTATGGCTATTTGAGTGAATCCTTTCTAGTTAAGGTTTTTCATCCTAAGGAAAGCGTATTTTAGTCTTTTCCATACCCCACTAGGCCTAAAACGTTTTCCCACACAAATAAGGGTCTGATTTATACCACTTCTCAATGTTCTTAAACGCTTAAAATTTGAGAGAAGGATTTCATGAGGAGAAAATGAGAAGGGTTTCGAGCGTTCTTTCAAGAACCAAGGATTCCGCTAAGAACGAGTGTTCTTTCGAGGTATGGATGCCCCTCATGGTGTTGGGTTTCTTCTCCCTCAAACCAATCATGTAATTTCTTTCATGAATTCGTACATGAGATTCTTTATATTGAGTATCTGGAGAAGTTCCTGAGTTTTAACCCCATTCTTTAACAATAGAGGTTTTTAAGTTCTTGAGGTGAGGGTATTGCAAATAAGTGTGTTGATTCTTAATGGATTTGATATGGGATTTCATCAAAATTTTGTTGGGTTTATGAATCCAAGAGATTTTTGAAGAAATCATTCTATTCTAAATGAGTTAGGACCCGAAAAATTGAAGAAACATTCATCAGATTTCTGGGCACGGGTGTGTGGTGGCGCACCACAACTGTGCTAGGAATACTGGCCAGTAGTTTGGGGCCTGGCCCGGTGCGCTACACAGTGCACCCTAAACACTGTCCAGTAGTTTTGGGGGAGGCATCCTACGCCACTTAGTGCGCCAGGGTCGCAAAGTCCTTTTCTTTTCTGTCCTTCATTTCGTATGTGTTAGTTCAAATCGTACATGCGTTCTCTTCATAATATGAAATCATAAAGTCTAAATTAATCCTTGAGAGATCCTACATGTCATAATCACATGTCTTAATGCACATTTCAAATTAAAGTAAAGTTAAGAGGAAAGTTCAAGAGGACCTTTTTGAGTCTATTTGAGAATTCTTTAAATTGATTTTAGTTTTGAACTAAATATTGAGTAAATGTGTATGAGAATGAGGAGAGTTGTCTTACATGTTTAAAAATGAGTATAAGGGAACTAAGTATTCCCATGTGTAACCCTTTTACATTTTCAAAGAGAAAAACATTGATTTCTGAATGAATTATGAGTTTAGAGAAGTTTAAGAGTATTACCTCTTTTAAGAGGATCTTTTCAGTAATTACCTCAATTGAGAAAGAGTTATGTTTTTAATCATTTGAGCATAAGTTTATATTATTGGTATTAGTATTGAGAACCGATATTGGGATGAGTTCAGACAACTAAGAATCCTCAGAACTTATATATGCCAACATGGGTATAGGATCATTCTTTATAGATGATTCCTTATTCATTTTAAGCATAGTCTTTGCATTTCGAAAGGTTCTTTGGTTTTGATTTCTCTTTTTCCTTTTCTTTTGAATCTTTAATTTATCGTCTTCGGCTAGGATTACCAAGCCACCAAGTTTATTCAAGTCCTTAACCTCCTAAAGTATATTCCCAAATTCAATCAGAGCTTCCCCTATTAATTGATATACATGTCCTCACTATATATAATAATGATTTATGATATGTTTTTTCCCCTAAAGTAGGCAAAATACTCATTTATGTTAGAAGCATTTTTATTTTCTTTTTTAGTCTATTTTAATTCCACGTTCTCCTCTATCATATCGATAGTATCAGATTCATCTATCACACTTCGTGTCCACTGTATCAGAAAGACGCATGGTCACCCAACTTGAAAAGTGGCACCTCAGAAGAAGCTACCTACTTGTGGTAGGGTGAAAGGCACCTAGTGTGGAACCGTCGAGGATCTCCCACATTAATAGATAGCTTTTGGGGAGTGAAAGAGTGGATTTAGAGTCCCAAAATTTATATAAGAAAGTTATTGGCGATTTATATGATCTTGGGCAATGGTTAACTTTTGTTTTGAGTTAGGCGCAAATGTTCATTTTCTTTGTTTGATAAAATGTAACATGGAAGTAAAATATATGGGTTGCTATTTATAAATAGTTAATGTAGAGTTGGAAAATGGTTTAAACAGGACTCTCGGTGCATTTACAGTAGCGGCCGAAGGAGATTCAGAAAAATAAATTTTGAGATAAACATTAGAATGTATACCTAAGATTTGAATATATGATCTAAAATAGATTTTGAACCCCATTTGTCAACACTAGTATCTTTGCATATGTCAAAGGGATTCAATAATTTACATATAACTAGGAAGATTAGGTTTGCCTTAATTGCACAATATATTTTTTGGACGAAGGTGATCGAATTAACAACAATGACATAACCTAGTTCTGCCACTTAATAATAGTGCTACCTGCTAACTACCTATTCTAAATGGAACTATCTTTTATAAATAGTAGTAAGTTCAATAAAATATATAGCCAAGCTGATTGTTTTCTTCTAAAATTAGGGGTGAAGTAAATTCAATTTTAATGCTAACTGCTAACTACCATTTCTAAAATTAGGGTTGAAGTAAATTCAAAACATAGAATTAATGGGTGGAAACCAAAAATGTGTTGTAGGTAACATTTTTTCCTCCTAGGAATTTGATTTCTAAAGAAATGGTTTTTGAAAGATAAATATAAGTACATGTGATTGAGATTGTTTGTGCTTCTACATACTGGCATTTCTTAAAGAAGATCTATTTTTTATCCTTCTTTCATCATAACCTTAAATTTGTACCTACTGAAAAGATTTGAGACCATATTAAGACTGAACTATTGTAGGATCTATTAAAAAGAACCCTTCAAGGCAACAATTAATCTAATGCCACGAGTAATTGTTGATTTTTAAAAGTTGTGAATGAAAATGGAAGAGTTGTCACATTAATAAAGAGTTTTGACTTTTCTAACGAGTTGTGACTTTCATGAAAAGTTGCGACTTTTGTGAAGAGTTGTGATTTTTATGAAAAGTTGTTACTTTTCCGTAAGGTTGTGACTATTCTGAAGAGTTGTGACTTTTTGAAAGGGTTTTGACCTTTCCGATAAGGCACAATAAGCACTTGTTCACACTGCCCTCTTTTGTATATATATAGAAGGGTTTACTCTTATTTTTCAATAATGAATAAGGACTTTCTGGACTTCTACTTTTTCTACTAAATCTTGAATTCTCAGTGTACTCTACTATTGTTGATGGTTTGCTGACACCACGGTTTTAGGTTCCAATACACCGGTGAGTAAGATTATTCTATTATGAGAGGATAAATTACATTAACCTCGGATACTTGAGGGGAAGAATTTTCTTAAGGACACTGTGCATTCAGTGGACTCGATTTCTTCTTTGGGAAAAGTTATTTTATTTATTATTTCTAATATGTTTCAGATTCTATTTTCTTTATGGGTTTTAAGTTTGTTGTTTTGAAACTATTCTTTAAACTAAGTATCTTAGTATTATTTGTTGAACAACAATAATAATTTCACCCCAAAGGTGGCTTGAAACTTTAGTTGTTTATGTCAAGCATGTTGCATTCTTTATTTTTCTTTTTTCTCTGGGAGGAAAAAGCTTATGTAGGTCATGCTGAAAGGTCTACATTTATCTTCATCTAAAGCATAGATGTCTTGTTTTCATTCAGAGTAGGCCCAACTTTTGGATTTTCTCCTTTAACTACCTTTTTCTTCTCAAATAGTTATTTCATATCCAAAAATGGTTTGCTTTCTAATGTGGACTTCTGACACTTCTTTTTTTATTTTTAGCCAAAAAGGTAGTTTCATCGTTATCAATAGAGTTAGAGTATATAATGGGAGTGCATCACGATTCAATGAAACTGGGCTTCAATTTTATCTAGTTTCAGAGTTACTCCGGTAAAGGTTTACCATATGCTCCTGTAGATTGCACAAATGTTGGTGATAAGTTGTAACACCTCGAAAACCAGACCCAGAAAAAATTGCAGAAAAATTAGTTCAACCAGTGAACCACGGCAGGGTTTACAGACCGTAATAGGATCCACGATCCGTTGACCTGCCTGTGGTCATGACTTGGACTTCACCAGGCCCAGAACTCAGACCACGAGCACTTTCATGGTCCGTGGTCTTGACAACGGGCCGTGGTGGAGTCCGTGACGTCTAGGAAGTAGCCCTCCTAGCCAATCCCTTAGACCGCCAAGCCCAAGTGAAGACCACGAGGACCTTCACGGTCTGTGGTCCTCCTCACGGGTCGTGGGGTGGTCCATGAAGGCTATCCAGTAGGCCCCCAGACCTGAGCCTCTATACCTCAGCCCAAGTAAGGACCACAGGGACCTTCACAGTCTATGGTCCTCCACACGGGCCGTGGTATGGGCTCGTGGATCAGACCCCAGAATCCCCAGCTCCTGGACCTTAGACCACGACCATCTTTATGGTCCGTGGTCCCTTTCACGGTCCGTGGAAGTGGTTGTGGTCAGCCCCATCAGCACTTTAAGTTAGGGGTCTTTTGGTCTTTTCTTATTTCTCTGGACACCTAAACTATGTCGTTTTAAACCAAAACTACATGGTTTTGGTTAGTTTTAGCCTAGAAACATAACTGGAACTTACCTAAGTCAAATTTTTCATCAAAACTTCGAAATTTAGAGCGTAAAGAGAAGGAAGAGGTGACCAACCCTAGTTCAAGAACACAACAAGATTCCATCAGTTCCAGCCCCAAAATTGAAAGATTTCTCCGTCAGATTCATCACAAGGAATGGGGGATTTCACAAGTGGGTTTCCTTCGCCCATTAGGTCCCTATAATTCAGTCAGATTGTTGATTCCCTATTATTAACTAGACTTAGGGTTTCTAGAACTTCAGTAGATTATCATGAACTAGTTAATTAAATGTTCCGAATCAAATTATCATGGTATTACTTGGTTTCTTGAATGAATTTTAGAACCCTAGTTATGTAGTTCTTTAGTTCATTAAATACACATGCTAGGTCAGGTATTTCAGTTATTTCAGATATACATGCCTCAGATTTTGAATGTGTCATTATCAGTAATTAATGTGCATTCTCAATTTGCATGTCAGTTTTGAGCTATCTAGTATATTAAAGAAATTCAGTCTTAAAGTGTTAATCATATATAAGGCTGGCATGGGGACGGGGACGGGGACTGGGGGACGGGACGAAGGGGGACGAAGGGGGACGGGAAAGGAAATCTTAAATCATTTTCAGCAATTTCATAAGAACATGCATATCTTCGTAAAACTCATCTTTCATGATTCAAAAAGTTCATCATTTGATCAATTCTAGGAAACAAGGGTTTCACATGGGTTAATGGGGATTCAACTTAGAAGCTTGCAATTTCTTCAATTAATGCACCAAAGGACATAAATCAATCAATAATATCATAATTGAAAAGAACCTATGAGGTTGAGTGAAAACCCTAACTTCCATTGGAGATTCTATCTTATGAAAATAGGAGAATTTGGGAACCCTATAGAAGAAAGGTCTCCATAGGTGAATACTATCATACCTTGATGCGAAGAGATTACAATCAATGGTGAAATTGGAGACTTGACTTGAAACACTAATCTTCTTATTCTAACTTCTAGAGAGAGAAATATTTTAGAGGATGAACTTCTTCTTCTTTTAGGAATTTGAGATAATGAATTGAATTAAGAGATTT